>PVLA01000017.1:94333-166105 GCA_004027455.1 Hydrochoerus hydrochaeris | reverse complement strand
CTCCGCGCGGAGCTGCTAGGCCGGGCCGGGCGGAGCGAGGGCGCCGCCGCCTCCCGCAGCCCAGCCTGCGCCAGCAGCCCCAGCAACTTGTGGGTCCCCAGCTCCGTCCTCCCCTTTCACCCTACCCTCCTCTCCACTCACCTCCCTCCGCCCCCAGGAGAAAAAAAGAAAAGGAAAAAAAAAAAAGCGCTTAAATCCAAATAAGCAAACAAACAGCGAAGCTCCAAAAGGTGTCAGCAGTTGGAGCATCTGTGCCCCCTTAGTTACTGTTTGGAGATCTGTGTTTTAAAAAGTTCCTGGAGAGAATTGCATATC
Organism: Hydrochoerus hydrochaeris; assembly: GCA_004027455.1. Taxonomy (NCBI): domain Eukaryota; kingdom Metazoa; phylum Chordata; class Mammalia; order Rodentia; family Hydrochaeridae; genus Hydrochoerus; species Hydrochoerus hydrochaeris. Next base: position 165,790 of record PVLA01000017.1, on the reverse strand, counting down.
CAGGCAAGGAGCTCAGTGGAGCATGTCAGTTTGAAGTTAGTTAAACTAGTAGAGCCAAAAGGAAGGGGAGTTTGTGTTCAAAATACCCTTAACCGCTCTACGTGAAGAGCATTGTTGGGTTTCAGAGTAACTAAGCACCCCGCCCCCACCCCACCGTGGTTTCCCTCCCGCTGTCCACCCAGCCTACTTTGTTTGGAATCCCATTTGCTGTTAATTGACAGAATTAATGACCTTAATTGCATGTAGCATATCGGCTTGAGTCAAGTGAATATCTCTTTCTGTCTCGGAAGAGGAAAGGTTCAGTGAGAAGTATGAAATGTTACCCATTGATTCCTGTGGAAAACAAGCAGGGTCAGACATATGAACCCCAACCCCAAACAAGGACATTTACTTTCCCCAAAAGCTTAGGGGACCTTGAAAAGTAGCTGAGGGAAGTACTTAGTTGCAAGATTTAATTATTATTACAGGGACAGTTTTATTTTTGATGCAATGTAAGTTTTGTACAACATACATCAAGATAGGTACTCATTTAAAAAGCTTCTTTTATTCAGTCGCTTGTTTTCTTCATAGAATGACAGCAGAATTATCAAGATTAAGGAAATACTTTTGTTAAACATACATAATTGACTGACTCTAACTTGTAGATAATCCTGTAAAAATCATATGTCAGAGAGTAAATCATACATGATCCAGTTTTTAAAGATGTCAGATACTATGTACATTAACTATTGCTCCCAAACTAGAAAATCTGACATCTCTAAGTAGCAGAGAAGGAACATTTAGTTCATGGTACAAATGTTTAATGAGAAATTCACATACTCAATACTATACTATAGTAGGTAGAAAAATTTTATTTCTCAGAACATCGTGCAAGCCTTTTAATAATTACTTTAACATGGTGATGAATACTTTTTGAAACCAAAATTTATAGTTACTGACTCCCGTTTCCTTCCTTCCTTCCTTCCTTCCTTCCTTCCTTCCTTCCTTCCTTCCTTCTCTAGTTCTGTTGGTAGTAAATGTATTTACTGGGATGGCCCCAGTAATCTCTGTAGCAGAGACCTATTTGTGTGCCATTTTGGGAATTTCTGAGATAGGAATCTCGAAGATAGAATTAATTTCTAGGGGAAACTTCATAGCCTGTGCATGAGCGCGTTCTTTATCACCTGTCTCCATTTGGCATTCGAAGAAGGTAAATCAAAGTGTGCGATTTGTTATTCTGCTCCACTTGAGAGCTGAACTAAATAACACTTGGTCTGAAATTCTGATTGAAGTTGTAGGAGGATATACTGTATTTAATTTAATGCCCTTTAATAGCCTCTTCTTGTTCAGCTTGGATGCTGTCATTTAAAGGTTGGATCTGAGAAAGTTTAACCTATAGGGAGAGGGAGGAGAAATAAGGGGCTAGGGGACAGAAGGAGCACTGTAGAGGAGAGGAAAGAAGGGGTTATAAACTGTTTCAAACTGTAATAACCACAAACTTGGACCATTATCCAAACAGTTGTTTTATGCCCCAAGGGTTCACTTTGTTATCAGGGTTTTAAATGCTCTTAACACTTTAAGTGTAAACATTATATGTGCATGTTGATTTGGTTAGGTAATGAGAAGGGGGAAGTCAGTTTGTTCAGGAGAGGTTTCTTTTTCATAGTTACTTGCTTTAACTGAGTAGTCTTTCACCTTTATTTGCACCCTGTGCCTAGGACTTGCCAGTTAGCAGCAGTATGTCTCTAGCTACAGTTCAACCCAAATGTTTAGAAAAGATGAGTTTCTGTGGACATGTTTTCAGCTGTGTCCTCCCATTTATTTAAAAAATGTTTTCCAAATCATTGATTTCACAAAGATGTTTATGGATACTTTATTCTTTACTGCTTTTCAAATACACCCATAATCAAAACTTGCAGAGGAAAAAAATGTCTTTTGAATCATCTTGTTTATTTATGAAGTGTCTGGCCTGCATGTAATAATACAGTACAGAAATCAGCTCCTTATAATAATGTTTACAACATAAAGAAGCTTGTTCTTGATAATGTCTTTGGTTATTATTTAGTAGTCTTTAAATTTCTCTGAATCATGGATATAGCAAGTGCTTTCTTTAGAGTCTGAAAGAACAAGTTTGAAAGTCTTGTATATATAAACTTGTTTGATTTTCTTTAAACTCCAATAGACTGCAATTTATATAGCACTGCCAGAGTGCTCACTATGTGGACGTATAACCAAGAAAATTAGAGAGAAGTGTCAAGTATGTGATGTGCCCATGCTGGTTTGCAAAAAGCACAGAGCTTTGTCTGAAAAAGTAAAGGTGGAGGTGCAGACTTTTTTTTTTTTTTGATAAGGATTTCTTTCTACAGTGTAAGCTTAAACAGTGATAAATGATGATATGCGTTGTGTAACACTTGCTTATATATATAAATAGCTTTGCAAGATTGCTTAAATGATAATCGAAAATATGAAATAGGATGGCCTTCATATCACAAGGCCAAGGGTCTACAAATGGAAAAACTGAAATAATGAAATATTTCCAAGGCAACAGACTGTCAACAAGAACCATAATGCATGGACATATCATAGCTCCACAAGAGAGGATATTGCATCGTAGCTCTAGAGTCAGGAGTGATAATGACCTTTATTACATAGGACCCTCCCACATTACAACATCCTTTCAGATTTCCAGTTTCTGATTTGTGTATTGAGAGACATAACTGCTCTTAAGAGTGTAATATGTCAATCACTAGACTTGATACAATAAGCAAACTAGAATTCAAAATCATTTGATGCATTTTGGTTTTAAACAAAGTTATGCGAGTTTTTTTCATTACTTAGTGGCATTATGTGTAAAGTTTTGTTTCTTAAAAGTACGACTTTTTTTACTAAAAGTTATGCATATGTGTAATTAACAGCTCTCTCAGCAATGAATTGATGAGTTAGATTACCCTTTAAGTAAAGCTGATAAACTAGTTTAATAGTTTTAATAATATGAATTTTGATCTTACTCTGAAATTTGTCTTTCTAATGGTTGCTCCTGCCCCCCTTGATTCTTTCCCTGCCCCAGATTTCACTGAGATCCCCTGGAATGGGGACACTGTGTCTGGTTGAAGCAGGACCTACTTACTCATCAGCATCCCATGTTCTGTGGTGAGATTTCCTGTGACAAAAAGTGTATGTCTGTGTGTGTACATGTGCACACACATGGATTTTTATGAAGCAGTGTTTTTGGATGAGGATTTAAGAATAGCTTTAATATAGTTATTTTGAGGCTGTAGTAGAGCTTCATATTTTGAGATATTCATGGGTATTTATCATAAAAGTTTTTCAGTCACTCTTACTATTGTTTTACCTCATAAATTTCCTCAAGTGCTTTACTAATAATAATGGCCCTAGTGTAAACTTTAGACTGTTTTGGTTTTTCTGCAGTTTTTTTCAGAACGACTAAATTTAAAGAAAATTTAAGGAAAATTAAGCACACCTGAGAGCAGAACTAGTCACTCTACTCCATGCTATGTTCACATGATCATTTATTCTACGTTGAAGCATTTAATCATTAGCATCAATTTTTTAAAGATCTCTGTTGCTATTTGTTTGGAATGTAACTTCAGTTGTTTTATAGACATATCTTTAATTGCTTAGAATGAATAAGGCTGAAACTTAGTGAAGAAATCACTATGTGGAAAATTTTAGTTGATCAGTTTATTAAATATTACTCTTTAACTTTTAAATGCTACTATGGTTACATATAATGGAATATTTAAATGTGTAACTGGTGAGAAGTTGAAGAATTTATGGTAAAATTCAGTTGTTTGAATTTAATGATGTTAGTATTTTTGCTGTAAATAGTGGCCTTTTTTTCTTCCTTCTAGAGCAGCGTAATAAACCAACTGTAACAGAATGGTATTTTTACTGCGCTGGGCCTCATTAGTGTGAATAGGGTGTTTGCACTATTAAGTTTGATAGAACCTTACATACTTACAATAATTTGTAGTAATATTAATAATACTACAGTGCATAAACAGGACATGGCTTAGTAAGAACAAAGTGAATGCTATTGTATCTGAAATGACCAGGGCAGTGACAGAAGTGAGGAACAGCTCTGTCTGTAGACACTTGTGAAGCATAATGTTTTTGAACTTGTCTGTAGACACTTGTGAAGCATAATGTTTTGGTAAATTAATGGTGATACTTGTAAAAAATTATGAGAAGTAAGGTGATGATCCTATGTTGCTATGACCTACAGTGCTTTTAGCCATTGAGTACTATTATTGGTAGGTTTTTTCATTCAGCTTTATTTATTGAAGCTGTATCATGGGCCATATGAATTGTGCTAGGAATAATACTGAGTAATATATCCCAAGAGCATCTTGTTTGGCTTGTCTTTACATTGGACGTGCAAAATATTATAGTCAGAAAATACCCTTATTTAAAAGAATAAGTAGTACAGAATTATAAATAAAAAGCTTTTTCACTTTTTTTAGCTTTAGTATTCTGAGAGGTCGGTTATCTAATTTACAAAATATTATAATTAATGACTATAAAGTGATTAAGGTATCTTGGAGGGAAAAAGAATAGATGCTGTATAAATATAAGTGAAATTATAGCAAATTTTTAAAAAGATGTTTTGATGAGATTTGAAGATAGGTTACATAGGATGATAAGCATTCATTGGACACTATGTTGTTTCAGACCCTGTATTTAATACTTCACAGCAATTTTCTCATTCACTTCCCCAATGCCGTATAAGGGGGGGTGTGTTACTATTCCATTTATGGGTAAGAGAATAGAGGTTATTACTTGCAAAACAGATGGTAGAGTTAGCAATTGAATTTAGGTTTTCTCTGATGTGGACTTAACCAATGTCATCTTTGTACCTTAACACTTGTGTGGAAGGTGTTTGGACTTCCCAAAATCAGATTTCTGAGCCAAATGGCAGAGTTCCAATGGCAGGCAGAGTGGTTATGCTTGTGGATGGTGAACTACCTTTCCTCCCTCTTCATCAGTTGTTTGGTTCACCACTTCAGAAACACAGTGTTTATAAAGTGATAGGAGAAATCGATATGTAAAATATTCCCTCCCCACTCTTAACATTCTGATAGTTTTGTAGGGCAAGTTCCACAGTAGTGTATACTTCAGAGAAAATTTTTAGTTGAATGGTTTTAGAAGAATCTGTTTGCCAGCGACACATACCTCTCTGGAGGTAGCGCATACCATGCTCAAGGCCTCATCTCTTCTTGTAGCCCTGCCTCACAGTGCCCCTCAGTTTGTCGATGAGGCATTTTTGTTTTGTAATAGTTTGGTCACTGAGTGGGTAAAAACAGCCTCATAAGGGTTTAGTAATAACACACTTTTACTCACTGCATTTCTGGATATAGTCTTTTGAAATATACAAGCACTTGTAAACCTTGGCCTTCTACAAAGTTATCTGGCATCATGATAATGAAAGTAAGCATTTATATAGCACTAAGTACTAATAAACAGGTGCAGTTATATGGGATTTACATATACTAATTCTTTTAATTAGAAACATAAGTACTTAAATGGTAGACCATTATTTAGTCTTCTTTTACACACACCTACAAAGATATCTTCAAGAGGTGAATATCTTTGGTAACATTTTGATTTTTATATGCCTGTTACTAATGGGTTGGTCTGGTTGCTAACAGTTCTTTGACTCAAACTATACTTTAGGAAACCTTTTTAGCCTCTGATTCCATCATTATTCTTTGATAGATTGCAGTGGTAGACCAGTATGTCAGATTTATCTTTATATTTTGATTTAACACCTTCAATTAAAGAGCTTCTTTAAGAAAAACAAAATGTGTAATAGGAATTTGAGGATTTAAAAGGACTAGGTAAACAGTGCTTGAGTATTTGTGGTTAAAGAAAGTATTTTGCTTTTCTGTCTTAATTAAATATTCACTTTCATATTCAGCAAGTTTCCTGTTCACATAAAAAATGTTGCCTGCTAAAATATTGGTAGTAGCTTATTTAGAGAAATATTTTATTAAAATATTGAGGGAGAAAACCAAAAGTCAATAGAAAGTATAGATGAAAAATAGGCTACAAAATTTAAAACAGTAGTCAGATCATAAAAGAAATTATAACTGCTTATCATATTTTATCATCATAGACATGATAATGCAGAATTAAAAGGCTATAGCTTAGATACCTACCTAAAACATTAATACTTAAAATCTTTATGTCAAACAATTTGGAATTCAGTGTCATATGGTGTTTTAAGACTACTTTATAGAATCTTAAGTCATTTTGGTATTCTCTTTCTCATTATGTCTGATAGACTGGTTGTTTCATCTGTATGATTTGTAAAAATATTTATAAAAATTTTTATTACAAAGAAAAAGACTTAATATTGTATTAAGGATCATCTGTATATGAACACAGGTGTAATAAACACTTGTCCCCCTAAATCTCTGAATTTTCCTTTTTCACTGTGCCGCTAGAGAAAAAGGTGCTAGTTTTAAACTTCATGCAGGAAACATTTTACTCAGAAAGAGTGAAGTACTGTATTCTGTTGATGGGTAAGCCGAGTGATTACCATTTTAGGCTTGTAGACCCCCTCTCTCTGGTCCTAGAAAATGGAGACATCAAGGCATAAGGTTATGCAGTTATTATGCATTGCATTGGTTAATCTTCTGCCTAACTGTTTCTGGTATTATCTTTTGAAATATATAATCTCGTATTTTTCTTGCAAAACTTATTTTCAGGATATACTTCTGAAAAATATATGCATTCTGTTCATTTATATAAAGAAAATTTTATTGTACAGGATTTTTGGATATGGTAGGTACAGTTAATGTATAAGCCATATACTGTTTATATCATAAATTATATAAAATGTGTACCAGATATACCATGTTTGTCTGTCTGCCAAAGGAACAAAAATATTACAAAGATATCTTGAATGGATTATAAATGTCTTATTTTAGATTGAGTTAAATTTAAATATATGCAGTGGGTTGGTAACTTTTTTGTTTTCCTAATGCTGTAAGGAAAAGTAGGCTCATCATTTTTTTTTGCACATTTTTATTGTTCTGTGTAAATGTAATTTGTTAATCCTGTGAAATTTGTCATAGATAAATTTGCTTGGATTATCTTGTCACCACCGTATCTGCATTCTTTTGTTCATTGCTTATTCATAATTTAGCAGTCTGGCACTGAGCCTTTTTGGGATGCTCACAAAAGATATATGACCTCTACCAGCTGCTACTATAACCTGCAGAATGCACAGCAAGACATTAGAAACGTGAGGATTCCTCTACTGATTAAAGTGCTCTTCATTTAAACAGTCTGTTCATAAGAATCTCAGGAATCTCTTGCTACCAGCAGTTTTGATTTTTTTCTGCCTAACAAAATTAGTTCTAACAATTGAATCTTCATTTGATATGAATTTTTTCAGTTTATCCAAAGGAACTTAATTCCTTGTGCACTGTTTCTTCTTTATAACTAAATACTTAAAAATTTTCATTTTGGGGTAGTGTCAAAGTTCTCCCAAAAAATGCTTATCAGGTTTATCAGGCAAAGCAGAATGGAGAGTGGAATAGCTATATCACATCCTAATCTTTGAAGAAATGGGTGGCTTAATCTTGTTTGAATTCAAGTACTTTATAGTTTATACTCTAAATACTCCATATTATATAATATGTGGCAGGCATTAAAAATGTTACTTGAATAGGTTTTGATTATTTTGAATTAATTTAGCATATGAATTTGTCTCTCTCTCCCACTCTCCCTGTCTCCCTCTCTCTCTCTTTTTCTCTCTCTCTCAATCAGCAGATCAGTTTATGAGTAATGGTTAGTTTTTGCCTCTCTTCCGTGCAGGCATATGATTACAGTTCAAAATAATTCATTGCTAATCCATGCAGTATTGGTTCATCTCCATCACTCTATTCTGTGATTAGAGCCTCAGGCCTGCTGCCTTGCTTCCTGCCTTGATTTTCTTTAACTGCAACCCTTGTTTTAATATAGTTCTGTAGTCACCACTCTTCTACTAGCTCATTTCCATTCCTCATATATATCGATTGCAGTAGATTAATATTTATTTGAAGCTATTTTTCAGACTTTGTGAAAAATGTATTCATTTCTTACCATGAATCTTCATCCACAAGGAGGGGAAGAAGGAAAATGTGGAGCTCAGGTATGCAACTCTTCCTGGAGAGTGAAACTATTGCTTTTGCAATCTGAATTCTTTGCTCTGGTCAGGGATTTTTCTTTTTCACACAAACCAGGAGCTTTAGCTTCCTTGAAACATTTTTACAGTTTAAGCTACAATTTTAACGGTTTAACTCTTATTTGTTTGTAACAGTTCTAGAATGACTTTCTACATGCTATATAACCAATGCAATCACTATAACATACAATGATCAGGTTGCATTGACTATTTCTAGACAGGGACACAAAGCTGTCATTTTGCTTAGCATCAGAATTTGCCAATTTTACCAGAAGGTCATCTAACAGATTTTAAAAAGACTTTGTTTCAGATCTCAGTAGTCCTGTGTTCCTTTTAATAATTACTTTCGTCTCATTGTAGCTGTGTGTTTGAAAGTGTAGGTCAATGAGGATGATTGCATTCAGAATTTCATGATCTGTGTAGTGGAACAAATTGAAAGCAAAGCCTGTATCAATCACTGTGAAGGGAGGGTTAATTGTTACCGCTTCTCAAGCCTCTGGACAGATAAACCAGTAATGAAATACTTATTGCTTTGATATGTGAATGCTAAAGGATGAAACAATGGAAACAGAAGCAGTCTTCAGAGATAACCAAAAAGGCAAAGAAAAAAAGAATAAACAGGATGAAAGTATGAAATGGTAAACTGCATTAACTCTTTTAAAGTAATACTGTTTTTCGCTTCCTACTCATCTTTTTCTGGCAGGTTAGGGCTGTTTCATATATCAGATTGCTAAAGACAAATAAGAATATAAATGGAAACCAATTTTTTTCTGAAAAAGGAAACTAACAACTACAAAACAGCAACAATAAAGCAGTCCTATGCTTTATATGAATTCTATATTTTAATAAAAACAATGTTTGAGTTCCTATTTAAGATATTCTCTTTTTAAAAAAACTAATGATGCTAGATATGTTAAATATTTAATATACATAAATGGCATAAGTTCCATCATGTTTTTAAAGAATTGTTGTTTTTGAAGGGGTTTTGGAATTACTGGTCAATTGTAGGCCAATGTGCAGAGTAAACTGTGTTAATCATAAAGAAATAGTAAAATAAGGTTCATGTGGTAAATAATTTTAAATATGTTTAACCATATCTTCCATATGAACTTAACATTTGAACATCTGTTAGTTACTTATATGTTGAAATATATGCAAAAATATTTAGCCAAATTGAAGTCTTAGGCCCATGACAATCATCTCAACACAGTGGGTAGTTCTGAAAATTAATGAGAATGATAATACTGTAAAGACTGTTCCAGAGTTTGCCCAAATTCATTATCTAAGACTCTTGTTAAGAACATCTCAAAGAATTTTAACCAGGAAAATATTTTAATGGTTCAAAAGCATTTTCAAAACCCTGAATTATAAGAGTATAATGGAATTATATATGCAAGAGTTATAGTTAGCAGCACAGATAGTGACAGACATTATGAAGGCATATTTTCCCACAACCTGTACTGCTCTAGCATGTGGTTTCATCCCTATAGTCCAACTTCTTGGAGTATTTTTGTTTTTGTTTTTACAGCAAAATATCAGGATCATTTAAAAAAATAAAATGGTTACTTCTCATTAATGTAGGGAAGTTTCTAATTGTAAAGTTAGATATGTTCATTCTTTAGCATTCATTTTATGTTTGATACAACTACCAGCAAGGTACACTATTCAGAGGAAAAAGAAGGAATTTTCCCATATCTTTGTATTTCTTGTCAAAATGTTAAAAATTTCTTGAGCCCTGATTCTGCTATATTGATATGAAATTATAGGACAGACACTAATGATAGGCATAATCTTTTTTTTAATGACAGTGACACCATTCTCTGGCTAACATGGTTTTGTATATTTTTAAAAATGATAGAATTGTAATGCCACATAACATTGCTGAATTAGAATATTTTAATTGCTAGTAAAGTATACCAGGGAAGAAGTTAGTAGAAAGCCCCTGAAGTTAGGGTATATCAAAGTGTGTACAAAAATGGGCAGGCAAAAACAAACAAACAAGAGTTCCATTACTCAGTAATAACTGCATGTATACTTAAAATAGAAGCCTATGGATATTGAGATTCTCAGGGCAATACATTATGAATCTCAGTTGGGATCCTTAGGAACTGGTGTGGAAGCATGAATTGGCATAAACCCTGGGCAGTGGTATGAGTCTTCTGTTATCTTTATAGGAAATTGTACTCTACCCAGGTCCCTTAGCCTTTCAGTGCCTTACTTTCTTCAAAACAATTACAAAAAAATCTTTGACTACCTGATTTGAATTATGTTGATATAAAATAGAAAATGAGTTGAGATATGTGGTAGATTTTTCAAATGGCATTAGCATGTAGACATACTCCTTATTTATAAAACTACTGAATAAATTAACATTTTTAAATCAAACAGGATGCTTGTTCCACAAGAATGAGTCAATAAAATGAAAATTTAAATGGATATTTAAATTTCTTTTTTTTCCCTAAAATATCTTTAAGTTAAAACTTGGAGACTATCCAGAGGCCATTGCAATGGAAGTGGAAGCCACAGAAGCACATTGTTATGTTTTAAAGTACTGTATTATCTACATGAGTAAGTGTAGTAGTAAAGAAAACCACTACAAGTGTTTAGAGATAAATACTTTTGTTGGTTAAATTAAATCAAAACAATACACCTCTGAAAATATTTGGGCACTAGATCTACCAAAAAGGAAATTAATAAAGCATTTGATAAACAGGCAAGTGCTTGGGGGAATAACTAATATCTAAATTTTTTGTGTATTTCTAAAATATTTTAGGGAATAAATTTCTGTAGTGAGATATCAATTCAAACTATAATAGTTATTTATTTTTTAACATGGTATTTCAAAAGATCCTTCCCTCTAATTCTACTCTATTACTCCTAAAGGAAAAATTGATTTAATGTTTGTAGTGTGGGCAGATTTAAAGATTTATGATTAAATAAGATTTTTTGCTTAGAGTAGATTAATGACTTTACATACATGTATGACTTAATCACTTATTTGTTGTTTTCTTGAAACTTCCAATTAATGACACTTAGTTGGTGCTGCAAGTACATGCCTATGAAATAATCAACTTGTCTGCCTAATTTCCCTCAATATGTAGATTATCTGTACATGTATTCTGTGAATTGTATGTAGATGATAGCTTTATGTGTATTTTGGCCCCCTACCTATGTTAGGCTCTTGCCAATGATTATGGAACATTTCAGGTAAAATATTTTTCCTCAGAGAAATATTCTGTTCCTCAAAAGATGATTTTCTGTTTTTCCATTATGAATACACTTAGGAAAACTTTAAAACTATTACAATGTGGGCTATGCTTCTGCAACTTCCTTCTTTCTCTATTCACTAAAACCCTACTTTCAAAGATAATTTTGGCTGTGATAGGGGATTATATGACTAGCAGGATTTATAGGAGTAAAGTTTACTTTCTTTTTTTATAATGACTATATAATAAACACTATATTGTTAAATTAATAGAATATGGAAGAGCCTTTAGTATGCCCTGGCTCACTCCCTATACCCCCCCCAACATATCCCTTCTCCCATCTGAGTACTAACCAACCTGACCCTGCTTAGCTTCTGAGATCAGAGGAGATCAGGCGGGCGCGTTCAGGGTGGCATGGCCATAGCCAACATATCCCTTCTCAATGGAAGCAGTCAACACCTTGATTTACCTCTTCTGGAAGCAATATGTCATAGTGAAATTATTTTCAAAAAAAGTTTTAATTTTATAGCATTGATTATAAAACTGGGTAAATATAATGAATGAGTCAGGCTAAATATGAATATTATATTTTCATTGTTAACCATTTTTCTATCTAGTTAAATCTCTGTGGTAAAAATCTACCTCCAAGTCAAGAAATTCAAAATTGACTGATATGTGATAACACAAAATTTGAAAGTATTTTCTGCTGAAACATAATTTACATTAAGATTCATAGGTGGCTATAATATTTTTTGTAGAAGGAAATCCATGTCAAATGAGTTGATCTGAACAGCACTAGACATCACAAGATCCAATCCCTTCTTCTGGGCATGTTTTCATTTACCAAGTTGTTCCAAGGACAGACGTCTAGTTACATTTTGTTGTAATATATTTGCCAGATACATTTGTATCTGTTGCTTATATGACCAGGAAGGCTTTATGCAGGCCCTGACCCAAAGTGGTTTCTCAGGTCTTACAGCCCATCAATGTTATGGTGGTCAGTAAATGGGCTTCAGGGGTTCTGAGAATTCCTGAAAGGTCTTATTGATTCCATTATAACAGGTATTCTAGGTGGTATATTTTCCCAAAAAATCAGTATCAAGTACCATGAGGGGTGTGAGATTTTTATCCTACTTGCGCCTACTATGTTAGCATGCAACAGCTGAAAAAGTAGATCAGAGATGAGGGACAGTTTGTTACTCACAGAATTAGCAGTGACCTGTGTGTCAGCATTTAGGTCAATTCTGTGAGCTGCAGTTCCCACAGAGTGATATGAAGTGGGCTAAATGATCCCTGCATACACACTAGTTGAATACCAGAAGAGTCTGGAGCTCTGGGAACCCGAATCTTTTAGAGTGGGCAATAAACATGTCTGTCTTTTGTTTAGGAGGGAAACAGTATCCCCATACCTTAAGGGTCTTTTCCACACAAACAACCTCTAATGGAGAGTTTGTAGCAAAGGATGGTTACTGTTTTGCTTGAGAGATGTTCAGAAATTTGAGAGACTTGAATTATCTTTTGAGTGGCTGAACTACTATTATGGAGATTATTTTAAGGGATAAGAACACTGTAGTGGTGAAGTATTCCCATTGTTTAGAGCTTCTTTGAACTTAATGAAATGTGAAATTGACTATTGGGAAGGAAATGACAAAGGTATCAAATATGTAATCTTTTCCAGATTATTTAGGCATGAATCGTATAGTGCAGAACATCATGCTGACATAGGTTTAGCTGATTCAACAATAGGCGAGTTTTCATGGGGTCAAGATATTCATGTTCTCGTGACATGTTTTACCTTAGTAGGCATCTTTTATGTTTTGTAAGTACATTCTCTTCCTGGTTTGCTTTGTTCAGAAACTAACTTGTTCAAAGTTCATTTTGTGTCTTTTCAGTATATCAGTTAAATTTCTCTGTTATTCAAAAGGTTAACTCTGTAGTATTACCACATTGTAGAGGAGGTAATAGCTAGTAGAGATTTAAAATTAGGCTTAACCCTTTATCTCTGTTGATGAAGTTAGCATCCTTTTACTGCAGTGACTTTCTTATAGAGTTATTTTTTCTTTTCTTCATTCTTTGAGAGTGTCTGCATTTTTCCACAATGCAGTACTTTTCTGCATCATAATGCTTTTCTGTTCCTCATATCTTGAGCCTTACCCATTTGTATGCCATCTTTTATAGTCTCCAACATACTTGAAGGAGTTGAGTCTTTTTACACCTTGAAATTGTACTAAATTAGACCCTTTTTTACCTTCTGAGTTCATAGTATCTGTGCTATAGTTAACAACTGCAGTTGTAACAAATTGTTTAACTGAAAGTTTGAAGATTATACCTAGTATGTTAAGGTACTATATTAAAAGATTGTTATTAAAAGGTTAGGATTTTGTTTATGAGCAAGTTATAATCTATAGTTCTATTTCCTGCATACATTTTATTGCCTATCTATTTGTGATCGACATACGTTTTCTGAATCATGATGCCATGGATACTCTTTTGGTTGTAACTGGTTACTACCTGTTGCATAGCATTGTAATTTTATATAGACCATAATTTGTTTATGTAGCTTACCTAAAAGTCTTAGTTAAAATAACTTGTCCCTTTTGGTGAACTCAGATCCTATTATACAATTAGTTATCCCTCCAATCAGTGTTTAATGATTTGATGTTCTACATGTGAAGATAAAACTGTAAGATGCTCTTGAAGAGGTGATATTATAATATGGAAGTTTTCTGTTGAGAGATAAATCACAGTTCACCACTAAAATCTATTGTCAAAGTCTAAGTATCTATAACTGGTATAAAGGACCATTAGCATAAATGATGAATGATTAAGAAATAAGTTATAATTACTTAGTTTTCTGCATAAGGTATGATCTCCTTGAAAGAGAACACATTATTGTCCACTTGGCATGTCCATTTGTGAAATATATTCCTGAAACAGATAGTGAATGAAGGAATAAAGTGTTTCTAGTTTGGATTTTGCTTGTTTTATAATTACATTTCATCCAAGGAATTTTCCATATCTGTCAAAAAATTGTAGTCACCCTTGATATAATCCATGATCTCAGATCTATGAAAGAAATGACTATAGAACAATAACACTTTGTAATTATGAATCTTTTACCAATGCTAAATAATTCCTAGTGTATTCCAGGTTTCAAAGCTGAATTATTTACATGGTCTGCTGTAGATTATACTCTGTAACTCTACAGACAATAGTTTTGGATTCAAGCTGCTGAGGGAGAGGTCAAGAAAATCAGTTAGAACCAAATACATCACTGGTAGTTTTTGGTTTTTCCCCCTCTAAATGATATCTCCAAATAGATGAATTCTGGAACAATGAAGTACTATATTTCTAATTAGGATCATATTAAACCCATTTTGTAGTCAATTATAATTCCATAAAATTGAGTTCCATTAATTTTATATTTCACAAAATTGTACCTATAATAATTTAAGTTGATTAGACCAAAATTGAAAAATTCAATCATGTAAAATAGAACAGGTTGCTAAAAGAGCTGACATTTTTCTAGAGATCACCCTGCTGGTGGCACATGGCCTGGTGTCACATGGCCTGGTGTATATAGTACCTATTACATAATACCGAAAATCTCCTGTAAGGGTCCAGTGGATAACTGTCATTAATTTAGTTCTTCACTGTGATTGAGTAATAATGGTGCATATTGTTACTTTGATATAAATCAGAACCAGGCTAACCATTTATAAATTTGCTTGAATTTAATAGGTAAAAAGAAATGAAATAATGAATAAGCCCAGGGAAAGGTGGATCAGTAGTTCAAATACACTTATTCCTTTCTCTTTTTTACTTTGGACATTGCTTACTTCTCTAGAATTTATAATCTGTAGACACTAAATTTTGTCTTCCTATGTATTAACTTTCTTCAGACATATACATATCTCAAATAATTTTTGGAAAAAAGTTTAGTTACCAGCTTCATAAGTATAGGCAAGGAAACAACTTTCTGGACCCAAAATTGTAACCAGTGTATTGATGCACATACATTTGTTTGAACAAATTCATAGTATGTGCTACCTTTATACATTCATACCTTGCAAGTATAAATGGTTCTGGGTTCTGCCATGTACACAGTTACAGATTCTGCATAGTGTTGATAATGACAACTGGATTTAATGCACAAAAGCTTTTTATTCTTCCAGGTAAAGCACTGAGTTTCAGAAACAAATGTAACAGTGACTGACTATTTGCTGAGGTGCCTTAGCATGAAGGTGGTTTTACTTTTTCTAGGTCCACTCTGACTTTCAAACTGTAGTCTTTGTATTCATTGCATATGTGGGAAGGTTTCTATCTTCCTGAAAAAAATAGCCATCTCTGTGGTGTGTCATTTCTTCTGGAAAACTTGTGTATTTATGTTTTCCAGTTTTCATGTTAATATTTTAATAATTACATTTTAAAAATTATGTTTCAGGCACAGTGATAAGCCCTTTATTACACTGTCTTAGACTTTAGGCACAGTGATAAACTCTTTACCACATTGTCTTAGTCTTTCTACCTACTTTAATTCATAACTCATCTTCGGTTCTCTTTCTCTCTCTCTTTCTGTCTCTCTCTTTCTCTCCCCCGCCTTAGTACTAGAGATTGAACTCACTACCTCACACTTGACAGTCAGGTGCTTGTGCCACAGAGCTAAACCCTTGGCCCTTGAAATCTTTAGATATTGCTTATTATAAGTGTTTGATTTCTACTCCAGATGTTTCTTTCCATTTGCTTCTTATTTTAGAAACTTTAGACATTGGAAAAAGCTTTCAGTTTTATTTAACTGGGTGATTCTCTTACCCTTTGGACTGACTTCTGTCTCTCAGTTTTGGGACTATGTACCTTTTAATTCTGAATTTGGTAGTACAGTCACAATAAGGATCATAAGTATAGAGATGTTCTCATTTTCTCAGTTTCATAGGTTAGGACATTTTGTAACATAAATGTTGAAACTAGTGTTTGAATCATTGTAGCTAAATTCGCATCCTCCACTCCCACTCCAACCCAGTTAAGAAAATCTAGCTTAGGGCTTACATTCTGACCACTTTTCTTTGCTATCTTCCTTATCTCAGATTCTGTCAGTATTTATTTAAATATATTTCATCAATTTCCTTTAAAATTGAGCCATTTTAAGTGCCATCTAAGTATTTTTTCTCTCTTTATAAGATGCCTGTGATCCATGTTCTCGTTTTTTCCTTGTTTTATAGATTCATTACAGTGACAGCTCCCCTCTCCTAAATAAACTGAATGCTTCAAAAAATGTTAAAGCCCTCTCCCTTGACCCATGATCCCCCATTGTTTTCAGTCTTTTCTTAGTTAAATTTAGCTTCCTTGTCTATATATCTCCATATGCAGTCACCTGTTACTAAGAGATACTTCCAGTCTTTGTTTTCCATATTCTCTTGGCACTATTTGATTGACACTGTAGATCATCCCTTTCTTTTTGAAGCACACTGTTCCCTTGACTTCTGTGCTGCTGTACTTTCCTAATATTCCTCTCAATTGTTTGTTTTCTGTGGTTCTGCTCTTGCCATTCTGTACTACTTCCAGGATCCTCACGGTTATTTCCTGGGTTCATAAAAGGGAAAACAGTTGGTGACAACATTGCAGTTGCTTATTGTTAACCAGTATCTCTCTCCTGATATCTAAATCCATATACATAGCTGTGTATCAATCATTGCTCTCCATAGGGGCTCAACTGAATGATACCGGACTCCAAACTGAGTGGTATAGTACTTGACACACAGTATATATTCAGTGTATTATATGTCAGTAAGTGAATAGGTAAGTAAAGAAATACATGGGCAGTAAAATATACTCATGTCCAAGTGTTGATCGTGATAGTGTTATCTTGCTCTTCCAAACTATAACATATTTAACTCTTGTATGGCTTGACCACTAATGTTTGAGTTATCTTTATAATCTTACTTGAAACCTAATTTATTCATTTTGACTACTTCTTGTATGCTCTTATTTCTGCTTCAAATTCTTGTGTCTAAACTTTACTCTTTTTTTTTTTTTAAGTCCCAGGAACCACAAAATCTTTAATCCCAGATTTAGTCTGACTCTTGCTAGGGGATGCCTAGTATTTAATGTGTGTGTGTGTGCGTGTGCATGTGTGTGTATTTCAGCATTCATGTCTCTGTGTGTGTATGTGAGTGTGAGAATTTTAACAAAAGTTAAAGAAATACTCCAAAGATAAGTAAGTTCCTTTGGTGTACAGTAATAAAGTGAGACAGTTGAAATAGGATAACCCTTAGAAAACTGTGTTTACATTACATGAGTACATACTTTATGTACTTTGATTCTATTGTAATTTGACTGTTTTTCAGCTTCATTCATGAAACTTTGTGCTGTTTATATGACCTGTGTTCAAAGTATTGGTGGACACAGGCTTAGTCATGATGGTTATAGTTAAAGGGGAGGACTCTTCCTGTGAGCTCCATGAATTTTCAGATAGTGCTTGGTTTTGAAGTACTGGAAGTGTTTCATTTCCTCAACAGTAGTATCATTACTTTGTGGCCAGATTGCTGAATATTGAGACCCTTATTTGCAGAACTTATTAGAATAGTACAGAAGTGCAGTTATAATACCTGTATCAAGAAGTACAATTATAACACCTGCATTCTTTCCAGTTACAGTGAAATGCTAAGTGATATCAGTAACTTACATAAGCCAGCATAAACATTTGGTAGGTACTATGTAAAGGGCAAAGCACCTATGAGGTTTTATACATTTCCATTTCTTTAGTGTATAGTTGTTCAATTAAGTATAATCTGTAGTTCTTCCTGTCTTTCCAAATATGAATCAGGGAGTTTGAGAAAGAGAGATAAATATATTGGTTTTAAAATAGTATTCAGACAATCTAGACGGGCTTTATAAGGAAGATCATCCATGGTTTCTTCTTTACTTTTGTGAGGGTTTTTTTTTTTTGTATTTATATAGTCTTTCCATTGGCTTAAATATTTTTTACATTTTCATTTCAGCAATCACCAAATTCAGTGTGTTTGCGAGAGAATCAGAAAAGACAGTATTACAGAAGCCATGGAGAAACCATATTTCATATTTTTATATCCCTGAATATTTGTTGTAACAGGAGAAAAGTAAAAGTAAAATCAGGCTGTAGTATAAAAATAATCAGTTCAAATACAAATGTGAGCTAAACAGACAGCTTTCTTTGCGGAAGGAAATTGGCTGAGAGAACATCCCAGATTATGAAGAACATTATCACAGTGGAAAGTCAAATTACAGACTCTTTAAACATAATTTTTAGTTTTTATTTAGAAATAATAAAGTGGACTTTCCTTGTTACTCTACTAATTAGTCAAATATAGTCATAATTATTTTGAGTTTTTAAACGTTATTTTGATCTCCATAGATGGAAATAACTTCTTCATGAGTTTTACTCATTTTTATACAGAACTTATGTGTTTAAAATGGAATTAAGAAAAAGCAAAAAATCTGTAAAACCTAGTATCGATCACTTAAGAACTAGTCGGAGATGAAAACTTGTAATAATACAGCTTCATTTAATCATCAGAACCCTGAGAGCAGTATTTTGTGTTTGTGTTTATTTCTCCCCCACCCCCAGCATATGTGCTTAAACATGCTCACCAACCTCTGGAAGTACTTAGAGAAATGTTTGTGCTCCTTAATTCCCCACATAAGTGGTAATTTCATGGCAGTTCTTGAAATAAACATTTTAAAACTTGAACCTATTTTGTGACTGAAACAAATATTTAAAACTCAATGTAAAATTTGAACCCAATTTGAAACCTAATAACTGTTTTCTAAAAAAATGTAATGTGCATCTGATTGTAATGCTGCCATCTTAAATTGGTTCTGCTTTCTTTCATACTTAGTCTACTTAACATGTGACAAATTGCTTTATATCTGCAACTGAGGATGCCTCTTGCTCAGCGATAATGTGAGTATCCTGGGATGTCCTTCAGAGCCACACCCTCTTCTTCTCCCAGGGTCATCATCATCACCATCATCATGAATTCAAAATGCAGTGAACACTTTCTGTCTCAGGCACTGTGGTAGGAGCTTTATATACATTATCCCTTTTGAGAGCCCTCAGTAACCTTCTGAGGTAGATATCATAACTCTGTTTTACCAGTGATGAGCTAAGTCTTTTTAAGATACTAGGAACTCTGCTAATCAGCCAGATATTACTTAAATTATTTTTAGAAAGCTATATTTTAGTGGTAAATAAAAGTTAAAGTGGCTTAGAAGTTCAAATAGAGAAAGCATATGATTTGCTATTAATTAAATGTAACATAAGTTAAAATTCTACTAAGCAAATAATTAAACACAAATATAAAATTCTTTTGGTAATTTTGGAATTCAAAAGAGCAGTTTTAAAAAGTTGAAATAATTAGTATTTTTAGTAGAGTGATGTGTTGTTTGTTGATGTTAGAAGTTGTGTCTCTATTCGAGTTTTGAGCCTTAACGTATTAGAGGGAAGAAGAGAACAGCAGAACAGTGAGGTATTTTGAAGAATTTCCAGTGGCTCATAGAGAAGAATATATATATATATATATATATATATATATATATATATATATATATTGAGTTTGTTGATTAATATTGGCTTTCATTGAAAACCATAATGATGGAATTTTAAAATTATGTTATCAAAGTGAACTTTGAAACTTTATTACTCATTTATTTCCAACTGCAAGTTATAATATAGCATAAAGATGCTACTAGGCAAACCATTTGCCAAACCAGTAATAACTGGTTAAAAATGTTGTGTTAATAAAAAAAGTGTGCGTAAAATGACTCTGTTTTAAATGCTAGCATTAACAAGACATAGGTTACAACAAATGATATGTAAGAAAATACTGAAGTTTGGGAATTTGTACCATATTTTTAAAGACATATTTCTCCCTAATTCCAGATCCCTTCATCTCTTTCTCTTCTAAAGGCTGTTTATTGTTTAAATGTGTACTATCTAGTGGCTTTTGTCATAGTGGTAATAGTCGACAATCCTAAAGAAAGTGTAGATAGAATATAATGATAAAGTATACTTTCTGAGACTAAAGAAGTTGATTTAAAAATGTAAGCAGTTCAGAATGCATATAAATAATGGCAAAATAAGGTCTTTTCTGTAATAGCTCCATATTAACTATTTTCAGATTTTAAATGCAGGGAAACATTTGATAAGGGGAGCTTTGCCAAGTGGAAACAAGGTAGCAGATAAGGATATTAAGTTGAAATAATGAGCTGCTAAAAAAGATAATGGATCAGGCTGTTCCAAGCCAATTCATGGAACAAAAAGATGATAGAAAGTTGGAAACTGGATTCTCAACTGTTTCAAAAGAAGTTCTTTTACCTCACAGTGCTGGCTGTGAGGGAAATGGGTGGGAATGTGGGAATGTGAGGGAAATACACGACTTGAACAGTTAAGATGAGGAGTGTGAGAGACAGCTTGTATCCATGATTACTGACCTGAGTTCCACGGCTCCCAGAAATGCCGCTCCCCGCTTCTATAGGAAGAATAAGGTAGGAGACAAAGCAATCCTTAGTGCCATGACTGGCTTGGAAGCTAGACAGATTTGGACTCTCCATTTTAATGTTTAAATTAATTTTACATTTGAAGTTCATAATCAGTATTCAACTAGAACCTAGTAGATAATTCCTGGGAAAGTACAGTATACATTCCAAAGTTCTCTGTAAGTATCAAGTGATGGGATAATTTCAAAGCAAAGTAACCATGACCCTTTGAATTTAGGATTTTTGTTATTAAAAAAAAGTAAAAATAGGTTGGGGAGAAGCTGTGGTTTGGGAAGTTGAGATATCATGAATTAATAGAAGATTCAGTTTTTTTTGTTGTCTGTTCTTTCTTGATATAACTTAAAATAATATTTGAGAAATAATTATTTTGACCTTACTGAAGTGCAGATTCCAAAGCAATAATATTTATAAGTAATATTTAAAAGTATTGATCTGAATATGGATGAAATAACTGATAATATTCTAAACAATATTGTCTCCTGGGAAATTTTTCTGTAGCACTTTATTCATCCTTTTACTGGACTGAAAAATGAGCATTCATTGATTTAAGTATTTACTAAATGTTAGATGCTATGCTAAGAATGTTATGTGTGTCCTTTTTTTTTTTTTTTTTTTACTCAGTCCTATGTGGTAGGTGTTATTATAGCCACTTTATAAATGAGAATGCTGAGGTATAGAGAGTTTAAATAAACTGGCATAGGTCTCCTAGCAAGCAAACGTTATAGGTAGGGTTCCAAACTAGGTGTCCTGGACTGCAGATCACAGGTTCCTATATGATACACCTAACGTGCTGATTACATTCTTATTCATTTTTATTTCCTTAAGTTTTTGGTTGAGGTAGGGTGTCTCTCTGTGGCCCAAAGCTGACTTCAAACTCCCAGGCTCAAGTGGTCCTCCTGCCTTCCTTCAGAGTAGCCAGGATTATGGGTATGTGCCATTCTATCCATTCTTCCCCCTCCTCCTTATTTTGACCATTCCTTTATGTTTAAAATATTTTTGATTGCTACCTATATACATATACAATGTTGTAAAATAGAGAATGAACTATCTCAGTGAAGACATTTAAAATTCCATATGAATAGAAGAAATTCTGAAGATTTAAAGGACCTATTTGAACTATTGGTATTAAAATTCTGAAGGTGATCTAGGCTGGTGTCTTGTCAGTATACATATTTATAAAATATTGATTTTATCAGTTTTATACTGTCATATAATTATGGATTACATATTTCTTAAATCCAGTGATAGAGCTAAATAATGGTACATTTCCACACTTTAAACCCTTACTTTTTGTAATTGATATGCTTATGGATCACCACTGTTTATTAAAAGCTAGTGCAGGTTCCGAGGGAAAGGAATCTTGGAGTGCCTCTTAGGTAGCTGTGGCACAAGGTCTTTTGAGGCCAGAGTCAGATATGGAGGCTGAGGATCCGTTTGTGAGGCTCAGCATGCTGGCTGGGCTCCTCCTGGCAGCTACCTGTTAGTTCTAGTTCCTTATCTCTTGGGCTTCTCCATAGGCTCCCTGGGTGTTCTCGGAATGATAGTTGACTCATTTTAGAGTGAGTGACTGCAGTTGATAAGATAGTGGGGGGACCTCAAATGGAAGCTGTAGCCTTTAAATGCCATACCATATTCTGTCGGTCAAAGACTAGACTGGTCCAGTGTGGGTGGGGAGAACATAAGGTAGCAAGGGGGGAATTGGGAGCCATTCAGGAGTCTGATTACCACCAGTATTTCCTTAGGAAAAGATTATATCAATAATGTCTCAAAGTTTTTATGTGGAAGTATTGCTTATTCCACAATAATTATAATTTTTCAAAAAACCAAATTGCCCTATGCATGGATGGTACTTGGTCATTTGTTTGAATTGAAATTGTAGGTTAAGAAAGGATTTGCTGTATTATAATGAAAAAGGTTTTTATGGAAGTAGAACTGTAGGTGCTGGATTCAAATACCCATTGTGCTCTTTCTGAATCAACAGTTTCTTATATTTAAAATAAGATTGATGACAGCCTTGTGGACTTGTTAAAATGTTGCCCTGGTGGTGAAAAAGAAATGGTATATAGTGGAATGTGTAGATGAGTACGTAAATAAATGCTTACCTTCAGAAAATTTTTATAAAAAAAGAATGCATTAAAAATTAACTAATTTTTATGATCTGGGTGTGGTTATACACTTCTGTAATTCTAGCAATTGGGACACTGAGGCAGGAGGATTGTAAGTTGAGGCCAGTTTGACATAACAGGGAAACCCTGTATCAAA
The DNA here is from genome assembly GCA_004027455.1 of Hydrochoerus hydrochaeris. Classification (NCBI taxonomy): domain Eukaryota; kingdom Metazoa; phylum Chordata; class Mammalia; order Rodentia; family Hydrochaeridae; genus Hydrochoerus; species Hydrochoerus hydrochaeris. The sequence continues at coordinate 142,615 of PVLA01000017.1, read as the reverse complement.
AAACCAAAACAAAAGAAAAAGTTGTTAGTGCTCTGCCATAAAATAAAATTGAAACTGAAAGAGCATTTGTAATGGGAAACATTTTTTAAACACATTAAGGTAGTTGGCCATTAATAAAAATAACTTTGCTGGAAGTGGTGGCCCATACCAGTAATCCCAGCACTCTTGCAAAATGAGGCATGAAGATTGCAAATTCAAGCTAAAGAAAAAAAGAAAAAAGATTAGGGATGTGGCTCAGTGCAAAATTCCTGGATTCAATTCCCAGTACCCCTACAAAACAGGTTTAAAAAGAACCAGAGGTTGTTACTGGCAAATCAAATGAAAGTGATTTTGATTTTATCAATTTTTCCTAGGAAAAAAATTGTTAAGTTAGTATCTGAAAATTGTCAACTTTTCAACAAAAGCAAACTGTTTGTCCTCACAGTTATGTTGTTGCTGGTTTTAGTTGTTTTCATTATCCTCAAACTCTTTGACTCAATTAATTTTCTAACCCAGAGACTTAATATAATATGTCCATTTTTATTTAAAATAATTTGATTCCTGCACAGGGTTTCATGGTTTGGTTTTACTTCTGCAAAAAGAGTGGCTTTTCTCTTTGCTTTTTATTGATAATGAAAACATGTATTCAGAAAAGTTCATGCAACATATATGTACAGTTTAAAAGTAATTATAAGAAATAATTATCCTACTGTATTTATTTCTTAGGGCTATTGTAATGAAGTACCACAAACTGGATGGTTTTGAATAACACAGATTAATTGTCTCGTCATTCTAGAGTATAGAAGTTCAAGAGCAAAATCTTAGCAGGATTATTTCCTTCTGAAGGCCATGAGGTAGAAACTGTTTCATGGATCTCTCTAGTTTTTAGAGGCTTGCTGGAAAATGTTGGCATTCCTTGGCCTGTTGATACATCATCAATCGGTCTCTGATCTTCATGTTCACATAATATTTTCCTTCATGTGACTACATGGCCATATTGTATTAGGGCCACCTTCATGACCTCATTGGAACTATATCTGCAAAAAACCTATTTCCAAAGGAAGCTACATTTTGAGTTACCTGGGGTAGAATAGTTATCATTAGATTGCCGCCTTCCCATAAATGACTGCCTGGGAGTGTGTGCCCTGTTGCTCCATGTGGTAATCAAGATTAGGCTCTTGTGAAAATGAGTTCTGTGTTTTTCTTTATAATCTTAAGTTGTGCACCATCTCTAACATAAAGATAGCTTTTGTGTAAGATTTCTTTTAATGAAATGGTTAAACTATAAGTAGTAGGATTAGAAGTTATGTATCATCTATAAGATTATCTTAAATTCCTTGAAATGACTTGAATTAAAATGCTTTTACTTTTGTAACTAAAGGTAAAATAATACTAATTACTTTCAGCAAGGAAAATAGAGGAAGTGATATTCTGTGAACTCTGTTTTAGATCACATTTTTGTTTTTAAAATGCATCCTCCTCGGCTTCTGACTAATATTTGTATAAATGTTTCTCAGATATGTTTTATTTCTACTTTGTTCATATTGCAGTAGTTTCCATGAGCATGGTTTCTGTACTTTCCATTGTGAAATACTCAACTTATTATGTTCTTTCCCAACCCATTTTCAAATATTTTAATCTTGGGTATACATTAATTTAGAAACCTTCCAGTCTTGCCATTTTGTCTTAGTTATTTTATTCCTCACTGAGACAAAATACCTTACACCCAGAATTAGGGAAGGAAAGGTTTATTTCTTATAGTTTTGGGTTTTTTTTTTTCCTATACTTAGTTGGCTCCAAGGCAGCATGGCATGGTGGGGCAGACCTTCATGGCCGCTGCAGACAGCAAAAGCAAAACAGAAAGACTTGCTTCTTCCTGTGGTTACTTTGGTTCCACCTCTGGGCTGGTAAAACACTCACACTATCAATCCCAGCACTAGACAACTAACCAATCACAAATGCTAGATTGAGTCACAAATGCTGGATTTAGCCGCTCCATAACTGAGTGAGGCTTTGGGGGGATATTTAAATAAACCACAACACATTCTTTGTGAGTTAGCAATAGACATCTACCAGTGGGGTATCTATCTGAGATACTGTTTTTAGTAAAAAGTGGTCAGTGTAACATATTGATGTTTAGTTACGTCATTAAGCCTCATTAAGTTACAAATGTAAGACTCAGTGTTTAAAAATTAAAAATGATTTTTGCTCATTATTATCTTTGAAGATTCCTAAAGATCAAGTTTGTTCAATAAAAAATACACTCACACACATGCACACACATATGCATGCATGCACATGCAAACACACACACAGACCTTTTGCCAAAGTCCACATCATAAAAGAACAGTTAATTTCCTTGTAATCACATTTTTCTTTTAAGTAAAGTCTTCAGCCCTGTAAGTACCCTGCAGCACCTATGTAGCCAAATTTCCAGTGACCCACAGTAAATGCAGCAGGTTGCCCCTTCTTGCCCTACATTTTTCCCAGGTTGTGTCTGCCATGGAACCTGCTGTAGGTTAGGGGGAGAAACATTTCAAATAGACAGTACATGTTTCTTGGTTGAATAAAATATGTTTTTAGAAGGTTCACTGATAGCTGCGTTTAGGTGTGGGGGATGGTGAGAAGTGATGGAGGAATTAGAAAAAGGCATGCGTTTCAGGCTGTTTATTCACACCCCACTTCCTTCCTGCACCCAACATTTAATCATTTTAATCGTTAGGATATGTTCTTTTTTTTACCAAGTAGATTCTGCTGGGAGGTGTCCTTGCAAATAGTTTGATCCTATTGTCTTCTTCCTTGTGCATATCTAAGGATGTTTGGGGTGTTAGGGTGGAGAAGGGAATGACTTTGATGTTAGTGTTGCCTTTCTGTGACACAGGGAAAGGGTGATTATGATGTGTCAGATTAGTATCTGTCAAAGAGCAGAGCCGAAACAAAGCAAGCATTTAAGGATACATTTAACTGTTTTAAGTAACAGCTAACTTGAGCTAATTCCAAACCTCAACAGAGAGCTAAATAGAATGGGGTTGATGTGTTTTGAAAAACAAAAACAGATTAATTTCCTTTTCCACTGACTTGTTATTCATTCTGGGAATACTTGGTTCATAAATCTGCCACATTAAGGTTAAACAGGCATGTAGGCCTGATTAGACACTTGACCGCATCTCTAAAGTTATTTGTTTGAAAAAGTGGTCCAAGTTTTATATAAAAATGTACTTTAGAATTTCATTTGTTTATAAATTTGTAATTGCTTGTAAATGAAAATCAGCTTATATTTCTTCAAGTATATTCTGATTTTTGAATGCCACTTCTACTGCAGAGCCATCTAAATTAAGTAACTTTTAAGTATTGACATAAATAGATCTATGGCATAAGTTAAATAAATTTTTAAATAAAATTTTATTTTCTATACACTATTTGTAGTCAGGAACTATATCAAATTGATTTCTGTTCTGTTGGCACATAGTAAATTGCCTCATACATAGTAAGTGATCAGTTAATGTTGAGGAATGAATGAGTGAACCGTTCACAGGAAGTGAACGGAAGTAAGTATTTAATGTAGCGCCTCTGGTTGCCAGTCACTGTGATGGGTACTTTGTGGGGCCAAAGATGAACAAAACAATTCATCCACCCTCAGAGAGTTTACTTTCCCCTGGAAATTGGTGGGAATAATAATACACATGAGAAAATGATGCAGACCACATCAAAGGTACTGATGAATTGAATGTCAGCAAAGTAAGAATAATTCTGGCATATGGCCATATTTGAATTTCATGAAGAAATGATGATAAAACTGCTTTCTAGATCTGTGGGCTGTGGGTTCTAGATGTATGTACTGCATGGATTAATCTAACCTTATGTTGCAAATATTTTTAAAAAATTCTGTATTGAACATGAACAGACCTTTTCCTTGTCATCTTTCCCTGGACAACACAGTATAACAACTATTTATATAGTGCTTACATTGGGTTAGATACTTGAAGCAATCTAGACATGGTTTAAAAGACATAGGGTGTACATGGAGTATATAAAAATATTGTGTCTTTTATATAAAGGACTTGAGTTTCTGTGGATGTTGGTATCTGGAACCAATCCCCCAACAGACACTGAGGGATCACGTATATATCAGTAAGGGATGGTTTCCATTTCAGACAGCAGAAAGTTTGGCCAGCTGTGGTAAATAAAGATTAATTTTTTCTGTATGATTAGAATTACAGAGGTAAGTTAACATTGTCTTCCTTGGTTTTCTTGGCTTCATTTTTTGATTTACCCTTGTCTGTCAGGGCAGAATGGGTGGAAGAAATGAAGGGGGAGTGTTTTCCTGCTTTTTATGAGAAAACCAAAGGGTTTCACAGAAGCTCCAAGCTGACTTCTGCTGTATCTCATTGGTCAGAACAGGGCCACTTGGCCATCTTTACTTAGCCTAGTGTCATCCAAGCTCTACTAGGAAGATATAAGAAAATTAAACCCAAAAATAAAATACAAACACAAAGGAAAAAAATTAAATGAAGGTCTTTTTAGTATTGGTGATAAGAATGCATTAAGACTGATCACTAGTCTGTCGGAATTTATTAGATAACCACAATCTTCAGATTTGCCTTTATTAGAGGATGGCTATTATATAATAGTTTCCTGTTATATTGCACTAGCAAGAAATAACATTTTTTATTTATGTACAACTAACACTCAAATTATAGATGCTCAGTGGTGAGGATGTTGGAATAAAGAATCTTTCACCTCCAGGTCAAGTCTGTTAATACTGTCAGCCGAGAGAATTGGGATTACCAATTGAGTGATTCCTGGCCTCCATTTGAAAAAGTGTGTTTCAGGTTTTTTTTTTTAATTTCTGGAAGAGACTTATTTCTGTTATTTCTTTCAAATGACCATGATCATTTTTGTCAACAGAGGAGATTTATAAAGAGGCATCCTTGCTAACTTTAAAGCAGACAGATATGGAGCAAAGGATGTTTATACTTTCTTATTAAATTGATAATAGTTTTTTTTTAAAATTAGTAATGTCAAGTCCTGTGTTCAAAAGAAAGACTATAAATATAAAAGACATGAAGGATTAACGACTGCCATAGTTAATGAAACAAAACAGCAAGCAGCTCTGCAATTTTCACAGCATTTCTACCTATTAAAGGTGACTTTCTTCCTTAGTGTCTTGTTAATGTCTCTGTGTGCGCAAGTGTATGTATGTGTATATGAGTGTGTGCACATGCACACGTGTGTGTGTGTATGCATGTGCGATTGTTTCGCTTGACTCATTCTCACCTTGTAGTTTTTCTTCTTTGGGGCCCCTTGGGGACCACAACTAAGAAGGAGCAAAAGCAGTCAGCTTCTGGTGATTCGTATACATCAGTGGCTTTTGAACATTATTGTGTGTAAAAATCCTTCAGGGAGCTTGATAAACATGAAGGCTTACTGGGCTGCTGATTTATGAAGCTGGGAAAGAGCAGAGACTGGGAATCTAAAGGTGCTCCATATAATTCTGATGTAGGTGGCTAGTGGGCACCAATTGAGAAGCCCTTGTAGACACTGAGGTGGCAAAGTCAACTAAAGCATCTGGCATGCAAGATCTTTTAGGTAAGTCAAGGGCACTTGTCATTGAGAATTTTTGTGACTGTCACCTGCTCCCGACTTCTATAGTCAGGGGTCTCCAAAATAGGTTATGTTCATCTAGGTGATTTGTACAAAAACTTATTTTGGCTCGGGAAGGAAATAGTGGAACTTCTATTTACATTAATTTTTAAAAATTTGGTTCCCCACAGTATTGAGCACTAAAACCAGGAAGATATCCCTGGTTTAGTCTCAGTAAATTGCCCAGACCAGCCTCAAACTTGTAATCCTCTGGCCTCTGCTTCCTAAGTAGCTGGGATTGCAGGGCATGTACCACCATGCCCAGAGTAACTTTGTCTTTTAAAATTTATTCTTTTTTGGGTGTTTTGTAACATACATGCTATATTAATATAGTTGTATGTATTTATAATTTAAAAATAGAGTGGCACACGTATTAAAGGCCTGTTCTAGAAAATGTTTCACTGAGAGTAGGATATAATCAAAGAAGTTTGGAGATTACTACTGTAAATCATTTACAAGGCCAAAATCCATACCCATTTCTAACTCTGTGCAAGATTTTATTGTTCCTTAATTGTTTTTCATTGAGATGTTGGCATTACTCAGTGTTTCTATTTTTAGTATGTGTATGTACACAGCATAGCAAGATTGAGAGGACAAAAGCTTTGCAGTTTACGTAATATAGAAATATTTGTCTACTAAGTTTAGCTGTTTGATCTGATTCCTTTATTTAAACAAACCCCTATTGAGAAATCAAGAAAAAGAAAGAAAAACAAAAGAAACAAGATAACTGGGTGTCACATAAGCTGCTAATTGGGTTTTCTGACTCAGGGCCACTCTTTGAATATGAATAAATGTGATTTTCTGGATACTCTTCCCATGCTTTGTCTGTAAGCCTTGATTTAACCCTTTCTCATCCATTCACAGTGGACCCCTGCCTATAATACATCCGTTCACAGTAAAAAAAGTTTCAGTTTTCACTGCATAACTTTGTATTTTAAGAGAAATTTTTTCTCAATTACAGCAGCTGTAGCCACAAAGTTGTCTCCATCATGATGAATATAGTCCATTAGTTAAATTTTCATTTCTTTTATTTGGAGTTAGCATTGGTATTTCATCTCTACATATTTTCAGGGTTTTTTTTTTTAACAGAGCATAGAAGTAAAAGACATCATGTATTTTTATCTAGGTTCTTCTAGTCAGACTGCTACTACTGTCTTGCAAGTTTTGTCTCTGATACACACACACACACACACACGTACACACACACACACACACAGAGACAGACAGACAGACAGACACACTTAATTTCTTTTCCCCCTTTTTTTTGGAGTGAATCTGGGTAAGTGGAGAGGATTGACAAAATATAACCAACCATATATACCAAAATATAACTAATAGTATTTATTAAACCTACAAGATCCAGGCCCTGTGCTAAGTTCTTTATCTCATTTAGTCTTTATATTAGCATCTGAGATGGGTGCTGTTATTTCCATCTTATAGATAAAGAAATGGAGGCTTGAGGAGACGGTAAACTTTGCCTGGAGTCACTCAACTAGTAAACTAAAGAAGAGGCTGTGTACTTCGGCAGTGAGGTATATCTGCTGTTCCCTGTGAGCTTTCACCCTGTGACTGCATACTTAGATCTTTTGTGAGATTGGGAGTTGGGGTGGAGAAAGACCACTTTTGGGAAAACAAGTCCAACCTATCTTATCCCGAAGGAGAAGCCTTAATGCACAGTTGGGAGCCAGGCTATGTGTGCATATCTTGGAAAGCAGTGTTCCATGTGTCTTCCATGGATGGGGCACCCTGGAGTTCCACAGTGGTGGCTCTGACTGAGAGCTTCTGTCTCAAGCACAAACAATTGGAGAGGGTCAAGGACAGTCCTATGTGTGTAAACCTCAGCAAGTCTTAGGTCTCTGGGGACCTGGGCAGCTGGGTGGTGGGAGGGCCACCCGGAATCTCAGGGAAGAGACTGGGCTTTGATACCTGAGAGGCCTTGCCAGGTGGGCTTTGTTTTGTAGACCTATCTTTTCCCTTCTGAACCTTGTTTTTAGTCTGTAGATCTAAGACTATTAAAATGTTTTGGTATTTCAGTTTACTGAAGAAGTACAGGGGAACTGAGAGTTACTTTGTCTATTAGTGAAGTGTTAGATGAATTAGTGAAAAAGTCTTCAACTGGCTGTTCTTTGCCTCCCTACAGACAATGTAAGGTTTTCTTAGTCTCTAAGAGGACCTTTCAAGTTTTATATGATATTTAAACCTTGAGAGACAAGGAATTTTATTAGTCCCCTTGTGTTTGTGTCCTTCATACATGGGACATCATAAGGACTCAAAAAGTAATTACTGAGTAATTTAAAATTGCTTGATTACTCTAAGCCTCAGTTTTTCTTATCTATAAAATGGGAATATCATTGGAAACCTCACAGGATCTTTACAGTGACACATTGGATAGTATTTTTAAAAGATTAGATGAGCAAAATATAGTATTTTGAAAAATTAACAGGCACTAATAAAAGGGAAAAAGTTTAATGTCTGCCACATTGTAAGCATGCAATAAATGCTTTCTATTAATATTGTTATTATTATGCTTATTGTTATTTGTCTCAAAAATAGCTCCAAGCTGCACCACCTAATATTCCGTGTGCCCCCAAACAATCCAGTTAAACTTTGTGAATCATATCCTTTAAAATAAGGATGCCCCCATTACTACATACTGATTGCTATAAAGTTTTAGTAAGATTCTGAACTAATAGTCATTCAGTATGTATTACAGGTCACTGAATTAGATACATTATTTCATTTAATTCTTCCCCAAATCCCTTGGGGGTAGGCACCATTGTTCTCATTTTATAAGTCAGCGCAGCAGTAAGCAGGGAGTGAAGGTCTCAGTGTAAGGTCACTTCGGTAGTAATAACCAGTGTCTGTGCCATGCCATACTCCTGTGCTTTATGTCTATACAAGGCTATTTAAAAGGACTGTGCACATATGTATGCCATTCTTATGACATCTCTTTCTTTGGGCCCACAGGCTTTACCATAGTATAGTTTTAATTTGCTCTGTTTAGGACTTTATGCACTATGGTAGGATAAACATTCAGAGAAATAACATTTTCCCAAATCTCTCTTTGTCTTTCAAATTGTTGAACTTTTTTTTTTTTTTTAATGTTCAGTCTAAAAATACTGATTTCTGGATTTCTAAGCTCTGGAAAGCATAAAAGTATTTCAGCATTATTTGCAGTTAGGTCTTTTTTGTATCACATTGCCCATTTTATTGGTTTTGAAGTGGTCATTAAGTAAAACCAACTTCTAATCAAGGGAGTCAGTTTAGTGCAAGGATCATGTCAGTTGATTTTACAAAGTGTGTTCTTTTAAATAAAAGAAGTGATCTATTATCACATCAATTTGAAAGTGGCTAGAGTTTCTGTAGGTGTTAAAAATTTTCCAGAAGATCATGTTTTTGAACATGCCACATATATAGAGACCTGGGAGCTAAAACTGTCATATCATTATGTTTTCCTCTGTGGTGTCTTAATTAAAAAACAATTTAAGATAAAAAAAGAAAACATTCCTCGCTTGAAATAATGTTTCTCTGACAGATCTTCCCTTGGAAGTCATCCCAAAGTTGTTTGGAGCGTCAAATTTTGCATTAATTGAGGTTTTCTGTCTATTGAGAAGAGGTAGCTCTCTTATTTTGGTCTGTTGTTCCCAGGGTTGTAAACTTTTGAAAGATTGGATTCAGAAATCGTGAGATACTAACACAAGGAGTACATTTCAAATTAGTATTGATTGACAGGCTTCTATCCAATGTAAACAGTTTGAAAGGATGATTGTAGTTATAGAAACAGAATTTTCATTTAAAAACATTCTTCTGTATGATACAATGATTAAGTTCCACATTAATCACAATAACAAAAAGGGTATATTAATTTTTGTAGTGAGTTGTAAATTAGACTACTGAATTGGGAGTAATTAAATTGTATTTTGTTTAAGGTTTTTCTTTTCAGATACTACCATTTCAAAAGAGCACATAGTTCATGTGCGAGTCTGAATAAAATTCACAGGCTAGCATCAAGGACCTCTGAGCCCAGGAAACTGAGTTTGGCAGTGCTAATTTGTATTAAAGTTGTTGTTGCATGACAGCTGGAAAAAGATTTAATGCTTGCCACCTGAATCAAGGCACGGAACATTGGTTTCTATAACTGCCATGAATTTGAATCGAGGCCAGTATCTCTAAATTTGAAATAAACTGATTCTCTGTCTTGAAAGATGATACAGGCCACTTAGTTGTGGAAGGTATTTAGAAAATAGTATTTCAGTTTAATTTTTTAGACACACACACACACACACACACACACACACACACTCCCCTTTCAGATTATTAGCCTCTTCAACACTGTGACCTGCCATTGGAAGTTCACACAGAAGAACAAGAAATGCCTGCAGCCATTTAATACCCACTTTCAGCCAGGAATTAGCAGTGAGTTTGCACCAGGTTCCAGGCTTGGAGTTTCTCTTCTTACCATGGTGGAGCTGCTCACTTCATCAGAAAGTCATTATCTCTCCTGGGTGTCACTATGGTTCAGAGTATTACAGTATTGCTTTAGGAATTTAGATTTTAATCCAGCCACCCTGCTGTGGTAAAACCTTAGAGCCACCAGATGCAAAATCCATTCACTTGCCTAGCACAATAAAAATGATGATGATGACAATAATTCTTATTTTGCATTTGCAAAAAAACATCTTTCATCTGAAGAGCTTTTGTAAACGTAGCATGCATCTTGAGACTACTTTATGGAAAGTGATATTTGAGTCCAATATGGAAATGAAATGAATCTACCTCTGGGGTGAAGTGTGAAGCCATTTAATTCTTTTTAACAGGGTATGTAGTAATCATGATGTGTCTCTTTGCAATAAAAAGCTGTGTCAAGAAACTTTATAAATTATATTTTACATTAAAATCTTCAGCATTTTTATTCTTACTGAAAAATAATTATTAAAATTATGCAGAAAGTTGATTATTGAAAATTCAATGTGTGTTGAACTCTTGTCAAGCCAAGTGAACTCCCCTCAGCCATCCTATAGCTGTTTCCTTGGTGTTCCCACAACAGCTAGTGTGTCATGTCACAGCCCTTGACCAGATTGTCAGAGCTCCCACAGTCCACAGGATGGCAGAGCCAGTGGGACTCAGCTCTGCACTGTACAACGGCAAACAGTAGCATGGCATTTTCTCCTTTTTGTGCTCTCTGGATGGTCTCATCCATTTCTAGATGGCCATAGCAGCTCTCTGGCTATGTCTATGCTACCTCAGCTCATCTTCCTATCTCTTGCCTTAGTGTTTGCTTTCCTTCTACCTAGTGGATTGCTCTTTCAAGGTCAATCACTAGTCTCTCAAATTCCAAAATAGAAGCCTCTATGTTTGTACTTCTTGAAACACTCACTCATTAGTTTTGTGATGTGTGTGTTCAGATATGCTAGTGTTTGGGCTAATCTGATCCTCAAATCCAGTTAGTTTCTGGATTCTATACATTAATATTTCGTACAGTTCTTTGTATCTTTCCACTACATTCTGTGAATCAGTCACTGGGTATTTTATTGTTAAATTATAGGGTAAAAGAACAAAAAAAGTGAAATTTTGTATTTTTTTGTGGATTTCAGAGTTTCTTTCCCTCACTTCACTAAATTGTGTTTATGTACTCTTTGTATTGAGGAAATTATTTATAGTATTAAATCTGTATGCTCCCCACAATATTCAGGGGAGAGCTTACTCATTTATATTAAGAGATGTGTGTGTGTGTGTGTGTGTGTGTGTGTGTGTATGAGGGGGACAGTACTGGAAACTGTATTCAGGGTTTGGCATGTCTTTGGCAAGTGCTGTACCATTGAACCCCACCTCTAACCTTAATTATTCATTTTTGAGATGAACACTTTGGCCTGGTTCTGGTTTTTCATTTATTGTTTTTCTAACAATACTAAGTGCTGATTTGTTTAATTTAAAAATTAAAGTAATAATGTATGCCAGTGTTCAATCCAAAACTCTTTGCCAATGACTATAAATTTAAATCTTTGGTTGAAACTGTGTGCTGTGTTCTGGGTTTCATTGTTCTCTAATAGCAGGTGTAATTTAATGATACTCTGCTATATTTATATAATTTACAAAAGTTTACCGAATGTAGTACATTGTTAAATATTGTGTGAAGAAAAATTCAGAAGAGAATTGTTCAGTACAATGTGGTTGAAGGCTGAATAGATTCAACATTATAGCACATCATATGTTGCCTTATGTTCTGAAAGTGAGTTGCCTGCTTTTTAGATGTAACCCTGACCTATAATGTCTTGATCTTAATTTGGTTTGGTTTAATCTCTGCTACAGTTTAGCAGGATGTGTGGAGTTAAAAGTGGATTGGTATTCTTATTCATACTGCTCTTGAAGTATCTTCTACTTGGATTAGAGTGATGTGATTATATAAATGTCATTTTAAACACATATATATTGTGAAAATGATAAAAAAGAAAGCATTAATAAATAACAAGAGGAAAGGGAGAAGGAACTATAACAGAGATTTAGTTTTCTCATACCAGAATTTTGTTTCATTGATCTTTGAAGATATGATCACTGAATTGGTATCTCCTCCAATATTACGCATCAGTTATCTATAAGCCTTTCATGTGTTGTGTTTTGAATGGAAAGAATATTTAAAGCAGTTTTTCCTTGTCTTCTGGTATTTATAAAATTCTGTCCAACAGCATTATCAGAGACTTGAATAACACTGGGGTATTTGGAATACTGTTGCATTTGCATGTATTTTTTAGAGATGGGAACTCCTTGAAAAAAACACAATGGAACAAAAATAATGTCCTTATTGTTCATTCTTAACAGAAGCTCCTTTTTCTTTTGTAGGGTGGAAATGGTTGACTTTAATTATCTTTAGTCATGTGAATATTCTGTGAATTTTTTCTCAGTCTTCTATAAGACTTTGTGGAGGAATGGCCACCACATCTGTAGACCATGTTAGTTGTTCCTATGTTATGAAGCTCAGTATCTGATGTAATAGCTCAGGATGATTGCTGAGGGGGATTTTTTCACTTGGTATCTTTCTTGACAACCAATTAAATCCTAGGTATAATGTGCATAAAGCATGTGAAGAGTTTGAGGACTAAACTGTATCTGTTCTCTCATAATGAGAGTTCTTTGAAGTATGGTAATGCCTTATCACAAGATGTTTATATAGGCCATTTGTATGTTATGTCCAGAATACTGTGTAAGATATGCTTATATTTAGATAAGAAACTAATGCAATGATACTTTGGTACTCATAGTTAATTGGCTTTGAAGTCACTGGAATACCAAAAATAAATATATAGATAAATACGAGTTGTTTTGGCTGGAAAGAGCAGTGTGTCATGAGTCAGTTGACACTGACAAATTCTATCTTGCATGTTAAGTATCAAACAAGTATCAGAAAAAAAATTGGGTAAAAATGTCTAGAGTAGCAAATTCAGTGAGTTTCAAAGCAGTGTGTACCAAAGTATGACGGTATATCTTGATAAAGAAAATGGAGAGGGAGGAAAGAAGTCCTATAGGTGGGCTTGGTAATGCGGTTTTTATGTATCTCACTTTTATTTTTACTTAATTTAGGTAATTGAGTACTGTCACACGGTACAGAGGCTACTGAACAGTTTTGCAAGGTTTGCAGAAATCTACAGGTCATCAAATCTACATCAGACACATGACATAGTGACAAGACCTTTGGTACTTAAAGAATCAGCCTCATAGACTCCTATGCGATTTAGAACTTTTAATGTTTCAGGAATGAGCATTTTGATTTGTTTTCTGTGGAGTTTAATGACAAAAATATATCTTATACTTAGTAAAGGCATTCAGTTTCTTTTGGAATTTGGTATCTTTTGGAATTCTCAGGGAGTTTATGAGGAAGAATTTTTTCTTCTGTGAATGCCCGTAAAGGGTTATGTTTGTAAAACAAATGAAGCAATAAAAAAATCAACAGATTTGAAAGAAAGGACATACCATGGAAGGGGAAAGAAAGCAAAAAAAAAAAAAAAATCTTAGGCTCATAGGAATGCAAACAGTTGATTTCTATGAGCATTTCAGAGGGATGTTTAGGACTCAGATGCAAAATGTGTATGGTGGTAGCCTGAGATTCCATAATGCACTGAAATGGCTTAGAAGGAGCCATAAAGTTCTATCATGTCATGGGTTGGTGAGCAAGGATGGATTTACACGATCAAGGATATAAATGGCTTTGAGTGAGTCATTAGTCATAAAGCCCACTGTTCATGATTGACATGGTTTCCCCTTGTCATTCAGACAGACAGAGGTAAGGACATGGAGCTGCTGCCATTGTCACGGCAACCCTGCAGGGTCTACCTAGACACTGCAGGAAGGGTTCTCAACTTTGTGTGCAGAGCACTGTGTGCCTTTTGGACCATTTATGTGCGGCTATAGTTTTGGACGTTTTTCATGATTTTTCAGAGCCCCACCAGAGTTCTAGCTTTTCACTGCCCTCTTTCATCTGTGTGATTTAGAGAAGAGAATATGAGCCATGGGACTTTTCCCCGAGGTGTGACTTGTCTTCACAGTTGGACCTGTGTTTACAGAGGAAAATGGAAATGTTCTCAGGCTTTTAAAAAGCACATTCTAATGAGGAGGAAGAAAAGTGTGTTCTTAATATGAAATATTTTAGATAGGCCACTAGTTATCTACCCTCTAACGAATAATAAATGTTTGACCCCTTTTGAAAAGCATTTCACACCTGATTTCCTTTGACCATCAGGAAAGGTATGGAAAAGGAGGGGAAACCTGTGTGAGGTTTATGTGCTGTTTTCAGTGGAGAGGTTGAGGATTCTGGTTCCACAACTGCAAGTCAAGTATATTTCTAGTGTGCCCTAAATCTAAAGGCAGTGCTAGATTTTTACATTAAAAAGTGAAGTCATTTTTGGTATCTTATTGGGCATTTTTAACAGTGCATAGGATTCACTTAAGAGCTGTATCATAGCTTTGATTGAGCCTGGTTGTGGGAATGCAGGTCTTTTGCTTTGGGTGGATATGATTTTGCTTGATTTTGTGTTTTTTTTAAGGTAGAGAAATGAATGAGGCATGCATTCATGTTTTTCACCTAGGCCAGTGGAAGACTTTTCAGTGATGTAACCCGTTAGGCTGGAGAAGCTTTCTGTGAGCTGCCCTGCGGTGCTGAGCATCAGTTATGAATGCTGCTCTGTTCTCAGCGCAGAGGGCCTTGCCGGGAAGAGAGCGGTGTGCCTGGGCCCCAGCTATTGAGAAGATGCCAGTCAGGGATGAAAACGTCTTTCATGAAACTATAGCTAACTTTCCTGTGACACATTACCATAAAGAAGAGAGTATTTTTAAAACCAGTAGTGTGAAAATATACACAATACTTTATAAAAGTCAGAAGGCTTGGCTTTATTTTAAAGTATGCATGCTGAGTGACTAAAAATATACAAGTTTGTGCTAGAATTCTTTTGATTGCATTGGTCTGAGCAGTATTCTTCCTCTCCCCCTCTCTCCCTTTTCACAGCTCTGATTTCTTTTGCCTTTTGGTTACAACTACAAAAGATGTCTTCTGAGACAAATGCTGGTGCATGACATCAGGGCGAAGGAATGCTCAGTTCAGTCCAGCGTGTTTAAAGC
Organism: Hydrochoerus hydrochaeris; assembly: GCA_004027455.1. Classification (NCBI taxonomy): domain Eukaryota; kingdom Metazoa; phylum Chordata; class Mammalia; order Rodentia; family Hydrochaeridae; genus Hydrochoerus; species Hydrochoerus hydrochaeris. Next base: position 127,387 of record PVLA01000017.1, on the reverse strand, counting down.
ATCAGCTGCTTGAAAAAATGTTACATTTTCCAGGATGGATTTAAAAATTAGGGTTGATTCCTGGGAGTGGGACTCTGGATTCAGATGTTTACAGAAGTTTTTGTTATTTCCAGTAATTAGAAACATACCAAAACTGGAATCAGATGATGTTAGTAGCCTAGTGTTTTTTTGTTAACAAAGTATGCGATAGTCTTTATAAAGCAAGTCATAGTAGTTGATGACAGTACCAAGACAGCATACGGTTGTAAATTTTGTAAAAATTACAAGATTAAAATTGTAAGTTTGAGTACTAAATCATTACTTTGGTTTTAGAGATTATAATGTTGTAAATTTATGAGTAATATTAAATGAGCATTAAAAGTGTTAAAATACACTTGATTTTTCTGCTCTTCTTCCATTTAAAATGATTTAATTTGAAGTATTTTCATAAAATTTCCTATACTTGCATGAAGTGCTTATTAGTTAAAATAACCACTAATAGTTTTGTCTATGATTTATTTATTTATTTTGGGTGCCAGGGATTGAACTCAGGACTTTGCACTTGCCAGGCAGGTGCTCTGCTACTGAGCTATATCCCTGACCCCTTGTCTATGGTTTAACATGAAAGAAACATAAGTTAATTTCACTCTTAGTTCTAGATGAGTAAAGGACAATGGAAATTCTGTAGAAAATTTAACAATTTCAATAAAGTACATTAAAACACCAATTTTTAAAATAGTTAAATCAGAGTTAAGGCGTCATTAATTTGGTTATTTTTTGGCCATATATTTAGCGATAATAGTTATCTGTGAACTGCAAATCATCATTAAATTATGGCTTGAAAAACTAACCATTACACAATAGATAGTAAAACTGTTTATATCAACAAAAAAAGGGTATTCTAAAGGATTTCTGCCTGGATGAGAAGGAAAAACATGAAATGTTAAAGAAAGGAAAAATGGAGGAAAGAGATGACTGAGATATGGGGAGCAAACATGGGAAAGGCCAGGAGGCATCTCAGCTGGGTCCTAGGGCAATTTAGGGTGTGGTTTGCCTCATGAGCTGGACAGAGGAGTTGGTGAGGAGAATTTGCTCACTTCATGAGGCCTTGAAATCTTGGAGCTGACTGAGGTTGGCAAAAGGCAACTTCTGTTTTTCATATGCACGTTCTGGAAATGAAGCCATTAAAAATGACAAGAAAACAATAAGACTGAACGCGTTTATCACTAGTGTCTATATCTTGAGCTTGCGTCCATCAGGCCTTGTCTTGGGAGCAAGAATATAGCTGTATCAGCAAAAATCACTAGAAAGTGTTAAAAAAAAAAAGGAGAGATGTTTATAGGTGCAGAATGTAAAGCAAATAGATGATGGGGATCTAGAGGTCGATGGGGTAGAATGCAGGGAAAGGAGATGAACAAAGGAATTAACACGTGTTAGGTACATGTACCAACTCCCCACCCACAAGCAGTGACTGTAAACATTTACAAATCAAAAAATAAAAATTTGATACATTTATGAATACTTTTTCAGTTGAAGATTGAGAATATTTATTTCTCAATAATCACTGCTTCTTTGATGCTTCTAATGGATTTTTCTACTAATTGATTTCTCTACAAGTATGTGTTTGAGTTTTGTGGGTAAATTATAAAGCATTGGGGCATTTTATAGGCATTTTTAACATTTATAATACTTTGAAAACAGTAGATTGAAGTTTTCCCGCTTGAACATTTACCATAACCTGGTCATCATGTAACTGAAAAGATTTTTTTTCCCAAACCCTGCCTTTTCTGTCTATCTATGGCAGACATTTGTCAAAGACTCAGGTTTCTTTAGTCTTTCATCTTATCAATGAAAAGTAAAAATAATTTCTTCTGGTGTAAGGCCAAAGTTTAGGAACAGACATACCACTTATATTAACAATGATTGATTAAGAGATAATAAGAACCCAACTAATCAATAAACATGGTGAGGATATAAGCTTTCAACTGTTATTGTATGAGATCTCATATGAGAAAGTCTCATGTTTGTAAGATATATTTCTTACAAGGAACCTGGAGGTTGAATCTGGTTTATCCCATCAATGATATGCGCTATCTCTAGGTGTCACCAATCAGAGTGGCAGGCACAGCACTAAGTAGATTGTTTTTGTTGTCACACAACTGATATCTCTTCACTTCTTTTCCAGAACTTGCCTGGGGTTTACTTTGTCTCTTGAAAATCTAGTTTATACTATTCAAGAAGTTGTTTCAATTCATATTTTCCTATACATTTGTTTATTTTATACCTCTAGTTGTGATTCCATGGCACTGCGCCTGTCTTTCCCTATGTGTTGCTTGAGTGCCTGATATACAATGGCCTTTGAGTAGGGTGCAGGAAACCACGAATGACATGGCACCTTACATCTTGGATCTCCCATTCAGAATGTGAAGAGAGGCAGGAGTGGAGACAGACATTCATGCACAACAACAGTGGAATATATGCTGGGGAAGACACAGGTACTGGATAGTCTAGTGTTGTGTTGTTGGGCATTACATTTTCTGTGGAGGATTGGGGGAAGATGACAAGGACAAGGAAACTTGAGTCTTGAAGAATAAGATAGAACTTTGTAGGTGGATACAGTGGAGAAGGATATCCCAAGCATAGAGAAAAGTCATAGAAAAGTCTCTACAGGATGTTATCGTTGGATGCAGATGGTTATAGGACAGGAAATGCAGCTGAAAGCTATAATTTGGAAAGTCATTAAAAGTTGTATTTTGTGCAAGAGGCTTTGGTCTTTCTACTTCCTATTATGGTGTATGTGAATTGAATTAAACTGAAAGAACTGCAAAGGACTAGCTTTGGAGTAAGCTAGTGAGATTTGAATTTTAGAAAGATAACTTTTGGCAATGTAGAGAGGAAAATGGTGACTGGAGAAGAGTCGTCAGTGTGAAGTTACTGTACTCCTCCAGATGTGAGATGGTGCCCTGATTTAAAAAAAAAAAAAAAAACATGCATGGGGGTGCTCTTGAGAAATAAAAGGCAAATGTACAGAAATTAATTACTGGCATGTGAGGGGTGAGGAAGAAGGAAGGAGCCATGCTAGGCAAAGGTTTCTGACTCAGTGGATTGTGTTTTTATTCCTTGAAACAGGAATGTAGGAAAAGTATGGTGATGATAGAAGATTTATGACTGGTGATGACAGTCCCATTTTGGAGGGTTTGAGACTGAGACCTTCCATTAAAAAGTGAATTGGCAAAACCCCAAATATTTCCACACTAATCCTGAATATGAAAATAATCCAACATATGTGGTAAACAAATGCTTGTTGAATTATTGAACAAATGTGTGGCTTAACCATCAACTCACTACCTTTTATATGATAACTGTTGACTTGCTGTAATTATTTTAAAGCCATGTAACACAGCAGGATACATTCTAATTATTATAAAAGTAAAAAGGGTAAGTAGCAAAGGACTTCTTTGTGTTGCTTAAAAATTTCCAAATAAATTGATGTGACTATAGATGTTTCTAAATTGTTCCTAGCATTAATTCTGAATGCAGTCATCTTTCCCTTCCCTTCATAGGCTGTTTGTGGGGTATCTTAATTTTAATGGAAGGCTACGATAGGGCAAATGTAGTAGATAGAACAGTAACATGATAATAAGGGACCAAGAAAACACTTGAAAACTGGTAGTGAAAATGGTTTTAGAAAAGTAATTGGAGGATTAATCCGTTTAGATTCAACGTTTGATCTTGGTGAGGTTTATTATTGAAAGTTTCTCAGGATTAATGAGGTAGGCGCAGGATGGTAATAGGTGACCTATAGAAGTATACTGGTGGTCATTTTGTAATAAAGGATGATGTTCTTGATGCTTCCTTAGAAAGCCCACCTGGTTAATTGGGCTGTAATTATAGCATAATTCTCATCTAACAGTGGGTAACCTAGACAGTGTGGGTAACATCCCCCTCTAAAACTATCTCACAAGTCTTTACTCTGGGAACATAAAGATTCCAGGGATGCCTGGCCCTGGGACAAAACATGGCTTTGGTCTCTTTACTTACTCTTCATTTGTCATGACTTCTTCAGATATCACTAGCAGCAACTTCCTTTGACATATGGTAGACACTCTGTATTTTTATTCATGTAATGGCCCTGGAGACCAAATATAGGCATAATTCTCCTATCTGGCTTACTAAAGTTATGAAAATAAAACATACATCATACATTTAATAACTAGAAGGCAAAAAGTCAACTACAATTACTTTCCATGAGTTAATTTGAATTGTTCAGGTCAAAACCATGACTTGTTCAAAGCAATTTTTGGTTACAAATGTTGCCCTGTACGTTCAGAGTTAAAAAAACATTGGGCTGGTTAAAAGATATTGCAACCTTGGTAGATCCTCCTAGTGAGGTTTTCTTTGCCTCAGTGGTTTGATTGTGTCTGGAACACAGAGCTACTTAGTTTACCAATTCAGAAGTCCGATGTTGTCAGCACTTGGGAGGCATCTATCTCTGTCAAGTGGACTCACATTAACCATATTTGTGAAGCTAATAAAACCAAAATGCCAGATGATTCATTCACAGTGAGAAATACAGCCATACAGATGAACTACTTGCTTTAGCAATTCCTAAACCTTCTTTTTTAGTGTGGGGAGCTGGGTCATACTCAGAAGAGGGCCCAGTGAGCATACATTCAGAATGGGGAAGTTGGATGAATCAAGCTAAGGTAGCCTGGTGCTGCCAGTGACATGTAGAAAATTTAGCAGGATGAGATCCACAATGTCTGCTACCTGAGTCTGCTCTTTTGTGGGAAATGTGTGAAAGGGCACATCCAATATTTGTCTCTATGGCTCTCATTATCTAAATAGTACTTGTAGTAAAGGAATCACTTTGTGAGTGTCATGTCCTTCCTTTGGGTCAAGTAATTATCAAATCTTGATGGCTTAGAAACCTTTCCTTTTTAAAATGTGACTTTGCCCATTTCTGCTGCGAGATGTTACTATGAGAGAAATTTCATAGATCAGTTAATCTCTAGGTGTTTGGAGTTTGCCACTCTTTATCTCCCAGGCGCAGACAGTGTCTAAAACTGAAGTAGTGGCTGACTCTGCATGTCCCTGAGCTTGGAGCCACACTTGTCATATATCCTCACATGAGGGTATCTGATAGGTAAGTTGCCATGGTTAGTGTTGTGGTTAAAGTACAGTATTGGAGAAAATAGAGAGAGATAGGGAGTTCAGTGACTGTATCTTCTGAGCCAAATATCAAGGTACATACTAGTTTATACCTTTATATGTAGCTACTAAACATTATCTGTGTTGAGAAAAATTATAAAAACATATAAAATTATGATTAAATTCAGGATGAAAGAGATGAATGAATCAAAGATAACTCCAAAGTTTTGCGTCCCTAGAAGAATGATGATTATTATAACTTCAGAAGATGACATGAACTGGTTGGTTAAGGAAAACGATCATTATCTTGTGATTATTCCATTTCAGTTGGTATTGCTGTATTAAAGTAAAAGTGCCCACAGGTAGGCCCTTAAAAATCTGGAGTTCGTGTGAGAGGTGAGGAGAATGAATAAGGGTTTGTGGCTGACTAGTCTCAGAGGCTTGAGAATAAGAAGAGCTAGAAACTTCAAGAATGAAATAAAAATGGACTTTCATGGAGACATCTGAAGAACAGTTTCAGGAGATGCAGGAAGTGAGGAATTCTAAAGGAAAATGTAATCAAATGCAATCAGATTCCCTGTTTTGTATAGGGTCATAAGATCTAAAGTGGTAAGAAATTTCAGAGGAAATTACAAGCAAATGCACAGAATGAATCGCAGATTTCACACCTAGAAATGGTCACCAAATTTGATAACATCATAAATGACAAAAGAGCCATTTTGTATCCATTCTGTACTTTTATATTAGTTCAACTAAGGGTTATTTTCCACTTCACAGGCAAAAGTGCTGGACTTTACTGACAGATTGGAACCATTATTTCTCACTGTAAATTAATCATTATCTCCAATACATTTTTATGGAACTTAAATTTTAAATTTGGTATGCAGTTGAAAAAGTGAAATTAAAGCTTTAAAAAATTAAATATTGTTACTTTTTAAAACAGGTGTATTCTCAAGGAAGCTATTTGATGAGCCAAATTTTGATTAAGAAAATGGTTCCATGGAAATCCTCTCAGTTCTTTCTGGCATTATCTCACATTCTGTTGAATTAAGCACTTTTGTTTACATAAACAGGATCTTAGCTTATCATAGCCCAGAAGGAATTTGAAGAGGAAGATTTTTAAGTCAAATTAATTACCTTCTGCCCTAGGGAAAAGGTATCAGCAAGTTTGCAGAGATATCTTCCTTTAAATTTTGTGAGTGATAGAGAATCTAGCGCTTTTTAGAGAGGAAGGAAAAGCAGGCATGGATGATTGACTGGAAGAGGAAGTTATTATTTTGTTTGAAATACTGTATCATCAGTTACACAAATTCTCTAAATATACAAGTACATATATTCGTATTTAATGCACACTATCGACAAAGAATGTAAGTGCCTAAGGCATTCCATGGTACTGCATTATTCTATCTGTTAGAACAGATACTTGCAAACTGACTTTCTGTATATAAAATTAATGCCCTATTAACCAAAGTTAAAATAGATTAATGCTGCTCATACTTATCTTTTTGCAAAACACAAAATAATACATAAAACTACAATAACGAACTATACTAAACCTTTTTAAAGTACAGATTAGAGCACAAAATATTTCTTTTCCATTAAAATGTTAATTTAAGTTAATAAAAATGACTGCCAATGAACAGAAGCTAATCTTTGATGACGTTTGCAAGATCATTGCTTGTGGTGATACCTTAAATTAAAAAAAATGGATAGTCACTGTAGTATTTATAAATATTTAAGCACTCAGAGTTCCTTCACTCAGACTTCTGCCTTTGGAGCAGTTGCTGCTTTACTAAGAAACAAATGATCCTTGAGAAATGTTATGAAGAAGACAGGAAAGAAGAGGAAATGTTTTAGTAGGAAACTGAAGTAGGGGAGCTCAACTTATGTGGGCATAAATCTTGATTTTGACACTAACTGTGTGTATAGGGTAAATCGATTTTCCTAGTATCAGATTATTATTTGCACATTGAAAATAATGCCATTCAGAGATTCTATAGAATAAAACAAGATGATATATGTAAATATGTTGCACACAATGACGTTCATTATATGGTAATTCTGAATAAGAGGAATTCTCTTGTACAATTTGGCTCATAATGAAACGAACCATGCATTAGGATCCAACCTTTCTCGAGGAGGCACCAATAAGGAACTTTTAAATCTTATTTTTGGCTCCTGCAATTCTCACCCGAAGTCTATTTTCTCTTTTTTTCCTTTTCTTCTTGCTCTCACTATCTTAGTTCACCTTGTACTGAATGTGAGTGTTCTCTTAACTGTTTTCCTTGGAAGTCTTTTCTCATACTCAGTCCTCCCTGAGCTGCTTCATTCTGTGTATTTGCTTTACCTACCTTCTCTTCACCATCACTAAACCTAACATGTGTGTTGAAGCTCAGTCTCATCCAGGGGCCAGAATTTCTAATAATTCATTGAATATTTTAAAGAGGTTTTCAGATCTTTGAAATCTACTTTTGCAACTCTTTTTCTTCTCTTAGGCTTTCTTCTTGTTCTATAACCTTGCTAATTATTGAACCATAAATCCAGTGTCTTAAACAAGAAATTTAGGGGCCTCATTTCAATTTTCCCCCAATGGTATTGCTACTCAGGTGTCCTCTTGTGTTCTTCATTTCTTTGTTTTCATCACTGGGTCCTGGTTCAGGCACTGCCATCTTTCGGCTGGCATCCATTCTCTTAACTGCTTTATTCTTTTCTATTCAAATTAAGTTTGCCTACCTACAAACTTTTGCTTGTAGGAATGTAAAAGAATTCAGTCACTGTTAAATGTAGTTTTGTGGTTTGTCAAAAAGTTAAACTTAAGTTGGGGGGCGTTGCTTATGCCTGTAATTCTGGTACTCAGGAAGCTGAGGCAGGAGAATTTTAAATACAAGGTTGTCCCTGCTCTTACTCCATAGAGTTCAAGGCTGGCATGGGAGTATATAGCAAGGCTCCATCTCAGGAAACTAAAATATATAAAAAAAAGTTAACTGTAGGATTTCTACATGACCCAGCAATTTCACTCATAGGTTATAATTGAAAAGCTTGATAGATACCTGATGAGTATATTCTCTGTGCATGTTCATAGCACTATTCACAATAGCCAGTAGGTAAAAGCTATCAAATATTATCATGGGATGAATGGATAGAAAATTTTTGTTACATGTGTACAATAGAATATTACTGAGTCATAAAGAAGAATGAAGTACTGATACATATACCAAGTGGGTATACCTTGAAAATATTATGGTAAATGAAATAAGATAAGCACAAAAGGCCACTTATTATATATTCCCATTCATATGAATTATTCAGAATAGGCACATCCTTAGAAACAGAATACACATGGACGGTTGTCGGGTTATGGGGGAAGAGCAGCTGCTTAAATGAATGTAGGAGTTTCTTTTTGGAATGATAACACTGTTGGAACAAAATAGGCTGTCTGCATAACTCATTCATTTATGCCACAAAAATGCTTACTTCAGAATGATTAATTTTATAGTATTGTAAATTTCATCTCAATGAAAAAAGTCAAAATCCAACAAACTTTCACTAGCTCCCCCTTGTGTACAGAATGAGCCTTCAGGGTCCTACATTTTTTACATAAGACCCTTTGCAAACTGCTTGCAACTTTATTTCCATTTTTGAGTTTTTTTAAATTTAAAAAGCAAAACAGAAAAAAAATGATAGAAGTGATACAGAATTTCAAAAAAGAAAAAATAGTGAATTAATGCCAAGTTAATACATTGCATATTGTTATCTCAGAACTAGTTGTTCAGGTTACAAAATCTAGACACAAAAGTACAATTAGTAATAGCTAAATCTTGGAAACAACCCAAATGCCAATCAACTGTGGAATGGATAAAAAAGTTGTAGAATTTTTTTATACAATGGAATATTACTCAACTATAAAAAAGGATAATCTTGAGGCTTTTGCAGGTAAATGGAGGCAACTTGAGGCCAAATTCATAAGTGAAATAAATCAAACACATTTATAAATATTATAATGTCTCCCTAGTATAAAAATTAAAAATCTGAAAGAGTAATAAGATCTTCATTTCCATTTTACTGGCCTGTCCTTCCTTCCCCTACTCTCTTTTCCACCCGTGGGGAACAGTTGCTCTTTCCTAGATTGTATTCTTTAATCATTTTGTTTTGGCTTATGCTGTTCTTCCTTTAGTTTATGTCTGCTTTCCTTCCTGTTCAACTCAGCCACAGTCTTTGACAAAGTGGGGCAGTGCCAGCCGCTCTCAGAAATAGCCCCTGGAGTCGCCATAATACAGGCAGGAGAGCTCTTCTTCCTGGCCTCCTGAGCTGCCTCACAGGTTGCTTCCCTCTCTGCTGAGGCAAGAAGTGCCCCTAGCTCTTCTTCACTGTGCTGGGTCCACCTTCAGGGCTGCTGTCACATCCCACTCATACAGTGCAAGGAACGCTGTGAATATCACTCCCCCACCCCTCCCTGGGACTGAGTGTTAAAGCCAGGGCCTTTGCACTAGATACAACCCCAATCCTGTTTATTTACTTGGGACGGGGTCTTACCCAAGTTGGTGCCAATTTATCCTCCCACCTCAGCCTCTCAGTGTGCTGGGATTACAAGAATATGCTATGTGCACAATTTAATCTTTTTTTTTTTTAAACAACAGTTTGTTGCTTCTTAAACTGTGATGACTATGGTGAAAAAAATCCACTTTAACTTTACTATACATTGATTTTTAATAATGAACACTGTGAGGAAATTAGCAGTGTTGTGTTTCTTTTGTAACAATTGCATTTTAGAAATGACTATCCAGTGCTTATTTTTTTCTCTGAGTGTATTTTTATTTCTAGTAATGAGATGTAGTTTTCCAATTATTTCCTTTGATATTTTTGAGGAGGAGGAAATACTTTAAAAAAAATCTTTGATAAAGGTGCACCAGAAATTACAAATTTGGGTAAGAAAATTATTAATGAAATACTTTCCTACTCCCAGTTATCTTTACTGTTATATAGTTTTTCTCTTTAAACTTACTTACCTGGGGGTTTTGTTGCTTATCATAAAAAATATCCTGAATAATATAATTTAGGATGCTGCAAATACAGAACCTTGGGATTTGCAGAAGAGTAAAAGTCCAGCCTTCCTAAAATGTTTACAAAGATGTTAGGGTGCAGTAGATAGAAAAACCCAGTCACCACTAATGTGGCAAATGCTTTAATTGGCATTTATAAAGAGGGTGTATAGAAGGAGGGAGTGGGGTGCTGTCTTTTTGCTGGAGTAAACAGAGGAGGTGATAAAAGTATGTGTTACAGAATTGAGTCCTAAGGAGTTAGGGACAATACAATTTAATGGTGTCTGGAGAATATCAGTAGCCTCTGAGACAAAATATTATTACCAATGGTTGCCCAGGTCAAAATGTGAAACTGTTTTCATCAGTTTGAACTAGTTTGCTACCAAAAGTTCAATAGAGACCTATTTTAATGATTGTTACCAGTGTGCAATTTACTGGACATCATTTCAGGCTTAGAGGTGGACTACATGTGCTGTGTTGTTTAACCACTGTGTTCCTCCCTGATGCATTGTCTTCAATTGCCAAAATTAACTGTGGATGGGCTCATCCCTGATGATGAGCGATGAACGAGGGTGCCCCTGTAAGCTGTGTGTGTATTTGTGTTACAGCTACAGATTCTGTGAGTGGATAGGCATCTGATACAAGTTTATCAGTAGAAGTTTGAACTTCAATTAGTTGAGTTTATGAAGCACTGATAGTGTAGGGCAATATATGAGGCATGTAGGAAATTACAAAGGAAATAGGAAACACAATCTTTGTTCATATTGAGTTTATAATCTAATGGAACAAATATAAATGGAGATACATAATAACAGATAAAATAAACATAAAAACATAGTCATAACCACCTACAGATGAATAGAGATACTTGTACAAGTGCTATGGGGTTAGGAAAATGATAGTAAGGACTATTGTCAGTTGGGATAAGTCAGGAATTGCTTAATACAAGATGTTAAACTTATGCAAAAATATTAAGACAGGAAGGACAAAGACTGATGTGGTGGAAAGCATCTAGCAAGTAGAATAAAATGAAAGAAAAAGCATTGAGCAGGGCAAAGGTGACAATAAAGTGTGCTTGAACAGCTGAGTGTTTGTAGGACATGGATTATTTTTGGAAAACTAATCATATTAGAGTAGACTAAGTGCTGTAACAAACAATTCCAAATTGCAGTATTGGCAACCTATCATGATTACGTGATATTTTCATACCAAATTCAGTGGGATTCTGTGTGTGTGTGTGTGTGTGTTCTATGCAGTTATTCAAGGATACAGGTTTCTTCTAGCTAAATTCTAGGTTCTGAGAGTCTTCCTATCAGTTCTGATATCCTTTTTCACTCAGTTAGTGAAGAGACAGAAACAAGAGGATGTTCTGCTGGCGGTGAAACAGGCACAGCTTTAGAGGAATCCTGTCCACGTTCTATTGAGCATGACTCAATCACAAGGTTGGGCCTTCACACAGAGTTGTGGACACAGGTCAGAGTCTCTTGCTGTCACTTTTTTCTAGGGCCTCATGATTCTACATCACACCTTAATTTTCCACCTTAACTTTAGGCTAATTTCTTCAGTCTGCCGAGCCATTACGTAAATGTCACCACCTCCACTTTCCTTGCTTCTTCATTCATTATTCAGTCTACAAATTCTTCATCCTTTTATTACCTTAGCATGGTATGACTGAATCATTGTTTCTTCTTTCTCACTTTATGTATTTAACAACGTGACTTCAGAATGCTTCTTCAATCTGCTTACTTTTCTTCTTCCATGGATGGGTGTTTGTAACGTTATTTTGTAACAATTGTACTGCTTAGTAATTTCCTACCTAAAATTATACCCTTCATATTTCTGCTAAATAAACAAATACATTTTTTCTTGTAATGTTCTCACTCAGTGATCCCTTTTCCTGCCATTTATTTGAGGACTGGCTCCAAATTCGTTAGCAGACGCTTGAATAGTCACTGTTAGCTGCCTCTCTCTTCTTTCCAGTCTCATTTCTGACTCTGTTAAACAGAGTTTGGCTTGGCCACCTTAGTCTCAGAATTTTGAGGCTGGCAATTTGCATCTTGGAGCCGTTGCTTCTCTTGGAGAATGTGCTTTTCTCTACCTTTTTGGAATCAATCCTTGCTCACCTTGTGTATAACTCAGGAAGCCTCATACAAATATGTATACACCAAGAAGCTTTGACTTGTGTGTTCCCCTCACATCTGTGGTGTGCAATCATGCACATACTCTTCTTACTATAACAGTGTTTAATGTGTGCATGTATTGTCTCTCTGCACTAATTATTAAAATCCATAATAGCAGGTACCATGTCATATATTGTATAATTTCCCACAGGCACCAGCATATAACTAGGCACAATGTGATTACTTCACAAATACTTGCTAAATAAACTTATTGAATGAAGTTGGAAGTACTTAGGTGTGAAGATAATCATTTGGATAGGTGTTTTCATTTGATTCAAGAGGCAATAGGGAGCCATTGATGACTTCTGAGAACTAGAATCAAAAATTACTCAAGGAAGAAAACTCTTACAGTTGTGTGTAGGATCCTGACAAGTTGTAAATAGATAAATACAAAAATATTACAGATACAATTAAAGCAAAGGATTTTCTTTGTTCAGAGAACAGTGCAGTAGCCTTGTGCCCTGGATAATTGGAAAAAGTGGAAATCTGAAGCCAGAGAAGATTCCCAAAAGGCTATCTAGTTGAGAAACACAAGGTAAAAATAAATGACAGTACCTAGCTATACCTGGAGACCACAGGTAAGAGTTGGCTTTCACAGATTCAGACAACAGCATAATATTTCTGGCAATACATTGGGAAATGAGTGCTGATTTGAATGACTGGAATGTGTTTATTAATACATGTTCAGTTTCAGATTGCAACCAGATTTTGAGATGCAAATGTTTTACTGATATTGGTGGGATTGTATGTGTGAAAGAACTCTGATTGCAGAATTAAGAAATCAGTGATATAGTCCTAACTTTGTTATGACTGGGGTTTGTGACCCTGGGCAAATCATGCAAACACGTATAATGTAAGTGGGTTAGGTTACCGCATAAGGTAGATTCATTGAGAGTTCTCTTGTATAAACATGTATCATAGCAATTTGAGAGCTCTAATAAAAGTAATAATTTTATTCATAATTTTGTTTCATTCTGTTGTTCAGTTTAAGACGTCAAAATTTCCTTCCTTTTTTGCTATATATATTTCAGCATTAGCCCTTTTCCAATCCTTTTCACCTTTTAAACACATCCACAAAATAAATACGTATCAGTTACTGAGAAATTGGAATGTAAGCTCAATTATGCTAAAAAGTAATGGGTAACACTGACACATAGTAACAGCTTCTTTTGCAATATTTATTCTCTTGGTGATAAAAACATAAGCCCAACAGCCCATTGCTGCAGAAAGAATTTAGCTACAAGTTTATCAATTTGAGCAGGGCAACTGCACCACTAAATGCATGTGAAACTTAACAAATCCCTTGGGGAAGCTGACTGTAAGAATTTTTCTAGTCTGTGTCGAGTTACTGAGGTGAGACATGGTGGATTGAACTTAATGCCTTAGGCAAGTGCAATCAAATAGAGACAGTTTAAGATTTTTCTGTGTCCATGAAGGGATCTCTGGAAGGTGTCTAAATGAAGCTTTCAGAAAGGAATATAACACAATCATGAGCTCCCTTCCTTGAATATTTGGCAGGTTATTTTGGTGTAAAAGAAATATAAGTAAGTTCTTTATAATGTAATCTATGAACAGTTGAAAGATTTATTGTTTTTTGATTCATAGGAATATGAAAAAGTACAAAGCATAGTCTTTTACATTTTTTCAAGGAGAGAAATTCAAGAATAGTGAATAGTGTGTAGTGTTTATTGGAATTACTTTGAGTTATGGAAATTTTGTGATGATGTGGTTTCTAAAAGTCGACCATCAGTATTAGTTTTGAAACAGTATTGGACCTATCTGTTAAGTATGGCCTGTTGCATGTGGTTTTTCTTGTCAACAACTGTGTTTTGGGTCATTTTTACTTCTAAACTTAGGAAATTTGTATCAAGTTTGGAATTTCATTAACATGCAATACATAGGCTACTTCATTCTTTTTAAAAAATTGAATATCTAGGAGGGAACAACTACCAGTACAAACAAAAGTGTATTCATTCATTTGCTTACCGAATTATTTGAAGATAAATCCTTTCTTTAATTATTCCCCTACTGTCCTGTTAATGTAATGTCCTGGCACAAAAATACTATCACTAACACCAAAAAAGCCAAATAATGTGATCAAATTATCACATTCTATGGATCACTTTATGTTATATTCAGGCTATCTGATTCAAATAAATCAAAAGGGAAAGTTTTCTTTCATTTTACCTTTTTGTGGTACCAGGGATTTAAAAAGAACTACTTTTGAGACCTCAACCTCTGTGGAATTTCATGAGAGTCTGGTATGAGAGGTTTTGCAGTGAAATCATTAAGCAGGTGGGATCTAGAGACTAGTTATCCTGGTTTAAATCTTGGTTAAGATACCTGTTAACATGTGACTCAGAGAAAATTGCTTAACTTCAGTTTTTTAATCTGTAAAGTGGGAATAAAAGAATCATTATTAGGGTTGTGTGGGAATTGGATGAATCAATGCATGTGGAGCTCCTAGAATAGAGCCTGTTACAGATATTCCTCAATTAGCATTAGCTATACAGTGCCTGTAATAATCCTGCCTAGCATCATGGGATGCATCTATTATGATGTTTTAGGAACATAAGACACCTAGATTTATAGTCTTTCACCTGTTTGGTGCCCAGCTGATGACAGTAGGAAAGACAGGTTTGAGAGTTGGATTCCCAGGCCCCTGTGCTCGCTTCGGCAGCACATAGACTAAAATTGGAACGATACAGAGAAGATTAGCATGGCCCCTGCACAAGGATTCCCAGGCCCCAAGAAATTTGGAATCCCAATCAGACAACTTTTAACATCTTCCACATGGGCAAGGTATCTTTAAAAAGGTACTCAATCTGAAATAGTCTAGGGTATAAAATGGAAGAAACCCTATACTGTGGAGGAGAGAGGCACACTAGAGTTGCAGGGGAGCTTCCTGTTTTAAGGCAGTAGAAGGCTTCTCCAAGTAATTACAGACACTGCTCCCTGGGATTCCTTGGCTATTGAGTCTTCAGGATTCACAGAGCCTTCCATGTTCGTTTCAAAAGTCAGCTTACATGATAGGACTGAAGATTCTCTACTGTCATTTTAGACCTTTGAACAAAGATATTTTTGCTTTTTCCTATAATCTGTCCTCATTGTCCCGACCTGTGTCTTTATGATTATGACAACAGTTTTGGTACAGAAACTCTGCCCTTAATGCTCAGCCCTCAAGCCTAATAGCTACACTTGCAAGCATGTAACTCCCTCCCCCTGACCCGCTTGACTGACCAGAAGGCACAGAGCCATTGCCGTTGACCTCAGACTTCTGGCCTGACTCTGTATCATTTACCACCTCCCTTGTCTTCCTTTAGCTCTCTGGATCTCTGGAGCCCTGCTTGTTTTGGACTCATATCGATTTTTCCTTCCCTCCTTCTCCCTTCAGAACCTTCCTAATCAGGATGCTCAGGGAAGAGATAGAAGATCCCAGAGGATGCAAAGATCCAGGGGGCTGGCCTTGATGAGATGAGCACAAAATTTGTGTTCGACCTGTGACATTTCCAGGAGAACGTGGGGGCTCTTTATAATTACATCAGGCTAATACGGTGTGCACTTGGTTGTCCGGGTTAACTCTGGACCTGAGCTGACAAGCAGCTGTTTTCTCAGCCTTCCTCCTCATACTTTTCACACCATGGCAATAATTTTTAAGTAGTTTCCAGAAGGAGGGTAGCCTGGGGTAATCTTAGCCTTGAGTCTGCTGGCAATCAGCAAATAATTGACAAGTAAATATTTTACTATTAGTTTTTGACCCAGTGACACTAGTGGACTCATTTCTCTATTCTTTTTTGTAGGGGAGAATAAAATGAGAATTCAGTGCTTTGTACAGATCTTGGGACCTTCTTTATAGCTTTATAACATTTCACAGTGAGAAATGCTGGAAAAAGCCCATATCATTTACATAGGAACATGGCTAGAGGATCCATTCCATTTTAGTACAAGTGTGGCACAATTTGGGAAGTTGGGTTGAAAACGATGGAAACATTTAGAATTGTAAGAGTAAATCCATCTATACCTGATTTCAGCCTCCTTATATTGTATTAAGTAAGTGGCAGAATCTATTAGCAATTAATGTAAACATCAGTTCATTGCACATGAGCGTAGAGTGGGCTCAAATCATGATTATTTTTGGTTATCCACTGACATCTACTTTTCAACTTTAACTGACATTTATGATCAGTGGCAAAATGTTATAATAGAGTTTGCAGTGAAAGTTGTGGCAGTTATAAGTATTAACACAAGCAAGTTTGAGTTCCTATTATAAATACCTCGTTTTTAGTGTGAATTTAGTAGGTCAGTAGGATGTGAGAACAAACATGATTTTAGTTTTTTCTGTGCAACCATTCCAGGTGAGCATGCAGGGAAGCCCAGAAGCATGAGGCTTATGTCACTAACTATAATCTTGTTTCATATCTTAAATATTACTAAATATCACTTGGCTTTCATACATAGATCATTTTGAAAAGTTGTATCTTTGTTCAAAATAGTGGCTGAAGTCACTTAGACAGACTGAAGGATAACCTACTATTTAAAGGGCAATCCATAGTTTAATCAGTTCACTTTGTATATTCAAGAGCTATAGAACAGACCTGGCTTCATATGACATAGTTTTGATTGTAGAATTAGAAAGAGATGTTGCTTTGTTCATCAGATGTGGACCTTTCTTTTCTTTTTCATAAACAAGTGCCTAATGATACTTTTAATTTGAACTTTGTAGAAATATATATAAAAAAAAATCCCGAGTAAGAACAGTTCATGTTCTGTTACAGGGAGTCATAAACATTTTTGCAAATGTGACAGGGACTTATTTTTTCTTGTTTTGTGGGCCATATGATCTCTGTCACAGCCATTCAGCTCTGCTGTTGTAGTACAAGAGCAGTCAAAAACCATGTGTAAAAGAATGAGTATGATTGTGTTCCAATAAAACTTTATTTGCAACAGTAAGTAGTGGGTGGGATTGGCCTAACAGAGATAGTTAACTCACCCTGATTTTAGCGTGAAGATAGATTTCTAAATTTATTAACATACATAAACACCATAGTTGAAATTTATTCTAGCTGAGAAATAAAAAATATTCTGTGTCATATTGTTCGTCAAGGAATTATATATAATTAGAATTATGCTTTTAAAATAATTTCTAATTAAATGCCATAGATAACAATAGAGAGACATATGCAAAGACTATCACTGCAGCATTATTTATATTAGCATTAGAAGGAAATGCCCCAAATGTTCATTGATAGAAAATTAGCTAAATAAATTGTGGAAATCTGCACAGTTAAAACAATGAATTACACTTTTTTCTGATGAGGAAACTTTTTCCCAGCACCATTTCTTGCTGGATAAAAAAGAAAGCAGGTTTTAAAATGAAACATATGATATGACAACACTTATGCTAAACAAATAAAAAATACTGCATAATCTCTGTGGGTACAAATATGTATTTTTGAATTTGTAGATAAAAACTCTTGGGGATGTATGCCAAACTGATAGTAGTGATTATCTCTGGATAGGATTGGC
The DNA here is from genome assembly GCA_004027455.1 of Hydrochoerus hydrochaeris. NCBI lineage: Eukaryota > Metazoa > Chordata > Mammalia > Rodentia > Hydrochaeridae > Hydrochoerus > Hydrochoerus hydrochaeris. The sequence goes on along the minus strand of PVLA01000017.1, from coordinate 109,512 downwards.
ATTAGAGGTGTTAGCCAAAAGTCAAAATGAATGTGAAACTACAAATTTTAATAAGGCATTAAAGAATGACTTGCAAAAAAGAAAGTATAGACATTTATATTCTGAGACAGTAGTACAATGAGAACTTATGATTTTTAAGGTTAAAGTTATATCACATGAAATTTATAGCCTTTATTATGTTGAGAGTTTTATAGGAAATGAATGGTAGGTAAGGATTCTACCTCCAACGGAATGGGCATGTGATTTATTTATTGCGTAGGCCTTGGATCTACAGAAAATCTTTGAACATTATGAAATTTTAGAAACTCAATAACTTATCAAAGATAGTAGACTGACCATCATGCTCAGCAATTTATGAGCTGTATTTCAGTGTTATGGTCAGTCTGGCCTTAGGAATTTTCACCTGGGCTAGAGCCACACTTTGATAGGAACACTTCCTTTGCAGCATGTTGCCCTCTCAGGAGAAATCTATGGGGAGCTGATGCCAGCGTACCTCAATGTAGCAGTCACATTGTTTTAAAATGTGACAGTTATAAACTAATACACTATGTGAATTCAGACACAGGACAGATAGCAAAGCAAAAGGATTCTTATTTATATATAGCTGAGGAGATGGTCTGTTTTCAGTCTAGCTAGTTTTTATTGAAGATCTACTATGACTCCCTTACTGTACTGAAAAAAGTAAGTAATGACAAAAGAAATGTGAATTCCTGCCCCTTTCCTGATAGAGCAAACCACTTAATGGGGTGGGGGGAACAAATTACACAACACCCAAAAGGCATCACATTTGAAATACCAACTTGAGAATCCAGTAATGTAGAAGTAGATTAGGAATCAGCTGTGGGGTTTGATAGTGGAAGATCAGCTTTAAAGAAAGCTGTATCTTGATTTGGGCCTCAATGCAAATTTCACATTGATAGGGGAGGTGGAAAGGCTGACTTCAAAAGGTGGAGCTTGTGAGAAAGCACAGTGACCCAGAGAGCAACTTTAGATAAAAGAGGGGCGTGTTGCCCTAATGGTTATGATGATGGCAGAGAACCGGGAGTAGCCTGAATAGTGTTAGTAATACCAGGGTCATGATTTTGACTAACAGTTTTATTGTAGGCAGAGGGCTACGTGTTTTACACCTCTATCTTTTTCCAGCCTCACTAAGCCAAGGACCACAGTATGCTTTTTTTCCCTTGTTATAAGGTGAGGAATTTAGGTTTAGAGAAATAATGTAACCGGCCAAGAACACTGGGTTGGTGAGTGAGTGTTAGAGGCAGGTAAGAAAATTTTCTAACTCCAAAGGCCAGACCTCCCAAAGCTAGACTAGCCCAGATTAAACTATAGACTAGTGCTGTTTCTGACACTAAGGAACCTGAAGCCTCATTATCTTCCATTTTAAAATAAAATTGTTGAGCAAATACAATGTCCAGGATTCCTTGCATTCATTCTGTGAGTCAGCACTTTATCAGAAAATGGAATTAAGAATTATACTGTGTGAATTAAGCGAGACAATGAGATAATATATGAAATAGTATCAGACTCATAAAAGACCCTTGTTAAAATTTTAGAGTCCAATAAGTAAAATATTTTTAATCATCTTATTAAACAGCTAAGTTAATTTCCTTAACATTTGTTCTGCTGGCTCCACCCTATACAGTGGTGAGGGATGTTTCAGGGTGAGCATGGACCTCTCCATTCCTGTGCATAGTTGGGGAACTGTCCTAAAGATGCAGATTATGACCAGGGAGTAGATCTGTGAAAGACATTCTTATCTTCTTGAGCTTCAATGCACATATGGTGTATTTGCCTAAAAGTAACGTAAGTTTCAATAGTCAAAGTGAGAAGTGAACAAGCCACGACAATTGATGTAAGGAAGTAGTATATGGTTACAAATAATTTACAAGAAATCAGTAATTCCTTAATTTTGTCTTCTCCTTCTCCTTTCCTTTGTGGTGGTAAGATCAAATCTAGAGCCTCAAATATACTAGGCAAATGTTCTACCAGTGAGCTACATTCTGTAGTCTGAAGCCATTAATTTCTATAGGGTCCTTTTTTGTACTTGTTCTTCGAGGAGTCTTGAGTCTTATATTCTACATATGCTTAAGAAATAATTCAATTATAAAGTTGCTGTACTTGTCTTTTCTTTTGGTATCTGATTCCCTTGAGTGTTGCCTATAATGAACTGATGTGAGAGTTGAGGCAGCTCCTCCAAAGTATACTCCTGATTTGTGGCAAAGATTAATCAACAGTTCAGTGTTCTAAACCAGGTGCAGTGGCCCACACCTGTAACCCCAGTGATTTGGGAGCTAGGCTTGGTGATTGAAAATTTGAACCTATGAGCAACTCAGTGAGACTTTGTCTCAAAATAAACATAAAAAGAGATGTGGATGTCACTCAGTACAGAGGCCCTGGGTTTAATCCCCAAGACAAAGAAACTAAAAGAAACAGTTTCTAGATGAGAAAGACCAGGGACTTTTTTTCATTAAAAGTTTTCACCCCACTCCCACCCCAAACAAAAGGCCTTTTCCACCAAAAGCAATCTTACCTAAAGCCCAGTATGCGTCACAGTTGGAAAGGCACTGCTCAAGTCTAGTAGAACCTGGGATTGTGGTACCTTTACATCTTTTTCTGTCTCCAACCAATGGTCCTCTATCTAAAACCAGGCCTCTTCAAGCAACAGCTATGTACAGTATTGTTCTGTACTGTATAATTTCATTAATGATATGGGAGCAGTGTGAGTTTTATAACCACCTAATACAGGTTTTAATGTTTTTCTCAAATAGTAACTTCCACAGGAATGTAGAGTGGAAGAGAATTAAGACCTCTTTCTTTCATAAAATAAAGTCTTTAGTTGCTATCTGCTTTAAATAGACTATCTTTAATACTGGATAATTATTGCTGGGAAGCATGCTATAGTGATGGCCTGTAACTAAAGTTTAATGAGAGCTAACAACTTACTAAATACTAGCAACTGTGCTTCTTGGAAAATAAATATGCCTTTTAGTTGAGAGTTTTTCTTTTCTGATTTAAACCTTGTGAGAGTTTTCAGACTAAAGTCTATCAGACAAAATAGTTAACATTTTCAGCCTCAAAGTAGTATCTTTTAAGCTGTATGTTCTTACATAGATAATAGCAAAGCATGAAACAATTTAAAAGTCCAAATTTGTTGATTAGTATCATACACAATGGTTATTAGTCTGAATGTTCTTAGAGGCTAAGAAAGCAGTGAGGATGCATGGGTTTTCTCACTCAAAATATTCAACACCCTTGCAGGATAGCAGATCCTAAGGGTCTAACTCTGTTGGATTTCTATTCCTATGCTAATAAAATACACAAATTTGATGAGAAAGAAAAGTTAGAAAAAGCATGGTATTCTTTAGTCTGACATTTTATACTTCACAAATATATACAGATCAGATCAGATCAGATAATTTCTCTATATAACTAATGACACTGTTTGCTATTATTATCATAAATTCAGTGATCTATATCCCTGGAGAGTAACTTGTTTGTTTCTCTGGATACTAAATATTTTCAGTGGGTTCCCTGTAAATGTCTTGAAATTGTCATCCTCAACATACCTATAAAAAATGTCTCAAATGAAATTCAGAATCGTATGTTTTGGCTCAGTTAGTTTATATACAAGATATTAAGATTAAAGGCAAATTTTATATTTTGGGTAGTCTTATTATCTTCTTTTTTATTACAGATGTTATAGATGCCCATTGCATACCTTCTAGTAAACAGAAATATAGACAAACATTACCTTTGATCCCACCTCATGGGGTATAGATTAGTTTACAAAAAGGTGATCATCTCGGAGAGTCTTTTATAGATGTACATTTAAAGATGGATTTCACTACATATATCAATTGTACTGTGCTTTTAAAATTGGTAATGTGGAAATCTTTACATCATTTTACAAATTTGAGTAATATTTAATTGCATATTATTTCAAATCTTTACAGTATTTTACAAATTTGAGTAATATTTAATTGCATATTATTTCACATAAGTAGTTCCTTATTAATGGTTATTTAACCTGATTACATTTTTTAATGAACAATGCTGGGGTTTTTTTTTGCAGTTGTGTACAAATTGCCCACCTAGTAGATTTGTTCAGGATAAATTCGGAAAGGTAAATATACACTGAAATCTTGATATGTATTTTCAAACTGACCTCAAGAACTTTTGTTATTTTATTTTCATGTCAGTAACATGAATATAAAATAACAAAACCATTTTTACATTTCTCTGTACGTCTAAGGGAAGAGCAACCCAAATCAGTCTGAAACATCTTCAGTGCAGGGTCAGTAGAGTTACTCTCACTGCTTGCTACCTGTAGGACATTACTCAGATCAGAAAAAGCAAGTATTCACAAAACTTATCCCTGTCATTTTGTTTAAAACAGGTGAGAGAAAAATACTAACTTTTAGCTAATATTAAAAAGTACACTGTCATGTTTTTGGAGGGATGATCTAAGGTGCATATTATGAAAGAGACAAAGATAAGGACTTTACACTATTTCTAGATTATATTAAAATTTGCATTTCATAATTTCATGTTTTTATAATTAGAAATGGTTACAGAGAGTTACACATCTGCTTTTTTGTTTCTATTAAGGTTGTAGAGACATATTTGTAGAGATATGTTTGTAATTGGTTTTCTAAATTTGAAATAATCTACTCAAATGTCACAGTTGTGATTAAATATATACAATGTCTTTGGACTAATCTTAAAATGATAATCACATACTGATAAGAAATTATTAATATTGTTTTTGTGATGTGATATGTGGCATATCTTAAATGATTAAATGACATAACAAAAACATAGTATATTAAAATAATATTTGTTATTTTTAGTAAATAAACTTGTTGAACTATAGAAAGGTTTGTTTTTTAAATACCTAGGTGATAGCACTCATTTTTAGATCTTTAAAGAAAATCGTATCTTGATTCTGTTTTCATTTGGACTTTATTTTTTGTAGGGTTTGTATTTAATAAGTTCATATCTGATTTGACAAGCCATTCCATTTTATTCTTTGAAAATTAATTTTCTTTTAAGAAATTTCCCAAGATCTTTAGATTATTATCTAAAATATATATGAATCAAAACATTATTTTTTACATTATAAATCTATGTAAATATGTATCAGTAAAAAGTAGGTTATATTTTGATCAGGGAAAACTGAATGGGACAAATATTTGGAGAAGAAAAGGGCATCAGCAAACACTTATAAATCAACATCAAGAGGTTGGTGAATATAGGAATTTGTCCCACCCAGCACAGCTGCCCTGAAGTAGAATGAACCAGGTCTTTTTAGTAAATCCTATGCAGTGTCATGCAGACAGTTAGGGTTAGTCCAGGTGCTAAGTCACTTTTTTTTTTTTTTTTTTTCACTTGGGTTTCAACCCAAGGCCCTTATACTAAGCTGGATCCACAGCCGTTTTTATTTTTTTATTCTCATTTTTAAATTTTGAGACAGGGTCTCAGTAAGTTGCTAAATTACTTAGACTGGGCTCACACCCAGCCTAGTATTCCTACCTCTCAGAGTGTTAGGAGTACAGGCATATGCCACTAATCCTAAAGAATCTTGTATAGTAACCTCCAAAACTGCAGTGGTATATCTCTGTTGGGAAGTTAAAGGAGGCTGCATGTACCTGAAATGGCTCTATGAGAGATATGGTACATTCTTAGAACAAGAACCTTAGGTCTAATCATTTGTCTGATACGAATTTTTCTTGTCTCTTATATGTAAGAATAGGATGGTTACAAAGGCCCAGGAGTGTTATCTTGAAAGTTCCAGATTGTATCTTACAAGGTTTGTGACAAAGATAGTGTTTTTATCTCCCTTTTTCACTTCTAGTTTTTGGGACTCAGAAGAATGAATTTGACAGGGCTTAACATTATTTTAAGATTAGCCCACAAGAACTGAGGATGATGTTTGTTTTCAGTTGCAACACTGTTAGAACAAAGACAGCTTTAAATCTGGGACTGGTAAAGAGAAGAAAATCAAATAAGCAAAACATAAAGTTAATATTTGACCGATAAAAGATGAAAGAAGTTCCTGAAAATTCTCCAGAATACACAGTAATAATTAAAAGAGATTGAAGATAGTCAGGTGTCAGTGTGCAGCATATAAAATGTAGATTTTAAACAGAAAACTTATAATGGCAGAAAGTCTGTTAGCAACTTTTGGTCCAAGGACTAAGGGGAAGGATTTACAATGGATGAGCTTACCTTTCCCCAAGTAAGAAGGAGATTTAACACTGCAGTGACTCACTATATGTTTTATAAGTAAATGTTCACTACTCATACACGTACATGTACACACACAGGGTATATAGGCATACAGAGACATAATATGTATACATTTACATGCATTGCTTTATCGATATAATAGGGAAAATATACCAAAAAATTATAGGCAGAAACATTTTGTGCAGTTGTTTTTTTCCTGATTTTGTATATTTTCAAATGTTTTAACAGTAAACATGTTACTTTGATAATGTAAACTATATTTAAGTGATACTTTTAAGTACCAGATACATAAAAATACACCTTTGAGTAGAAAGCATTTGGGTCCTGACAAAATAATCAAACAGAAGACATTGCTGGCCAAATTTTGAAATGGTCGGTGTTTTAATTGTTGGGATTGTAACCCTGTTCTGGGGAAAGGTATAATATCTGGGGAATTTTATTGCTACATATAGTTTGCCAAGATTGTGAAAACTTATGGTTTGTCTCTAGAAATAATCTCTTGAATGACTGAGGAAACACTAGAGTGTTAGCTACCTTTAATTTAATTCTAAATAAGAGGCATAGTCAATTGAAGACTGTAGATAGCTGGGACTGTAATCTGAGAATTTAGGAGGTAGATTTTTTTGTTTGTTTGTTTTTTAAAACAATGTCTTGGAATGTAGTTCAGGCTGACCTTCAACTCACTGCGCAGCCCAAGCTGGCCTCATACCCACAGCAATCCTTCTGCATGTGCCACCATGCCTGGCTAGATGGTAGGTTTTAAAAAATTCATCTAACAGAGGTTTTAGATCCTTAAATGCAGGGCGAGTGATTCTTCAGCATTTGGCCCAAAGTAGAGAACCTAAAAAAAGGATAGAATGATTTTTAAGACTTTAAAAGACTGCCTGATATTAATTTTATATAATAATAAATGAAGAAATGAATGAATGAATGAGTGAAGAGGTGAGTGAAGATGGAAACTTGGAGTGGGAGGCTCCAATAATAAAATTCCAACAATAGATGACCTCAGAAAAGAAAAAGTGGCCCAAAACAAGTCTTCACACATGAGTGCAAAATATACACATAAAATATACAACTTTTAAAAAAGAATTTATGAGGGGGAAAAAAGGAAGTAAGAAAGAAGTGGAAAATGATTTCATTGCTTAATCTTTCTTTTTAGAAACCTGTAGCCATGTATTTGTCCTTCTGTGTTTCCATTTATCTTTTATATTATACCTAGCCATTTCTGTTTGTGCACCGCCCCTTCTGCCCCATCTTCTTCCTGATTTTGAAACATACAGTCGTCTTTATGTTCCCTTTGTTCTCATAAAAATATTTGCACATTTGAGGCGCTCCATAAATATTTGCTGATTTGCATTGTTTGCAACAGATGGTATAATGTTAAAGGATGACTACACAGAGAGAAACACTACTAAATTCTATTTAACTTCTGTTTTCTCTGTAAAGGATAATGTGGTTTTTCAGATTGGAAAGGGCAGAACAACTGTATCTAAAAGAACCTGAAAACTTCAAGTAGGTGTAGAGTTTCCAAATGAGCTCCCAGCTGCTTTAAATTGCTACAGGTTCGTCTCAGAGCATGAAGGCATGAAGGGAATTTTTATATGGGCTTATGGAAATCTGGAAAATTAAAGGAATGGAGAGATGAGCTAATTTCCCAGTATTTGGGGGGAAAAAAGTGGATGCCTAAAATTAGATGCTCTGGGGTGGGTCCTATGAAATGGGTGGATTGACAGCAGTTAGAAAAACTCAGTAGTCCCCAGATGTCAGCCAAAGGACCAAGTTAAAGTCATTTTCTTGAAAAAAAAAAAAAAGTGATGATGGAACCTGCAAAGGAGGAAAATTCACGAGGAATGATGTAGCTCAGTGTTCTCAAGACACTTGAGAAAGCATCTTATGCTACCGAGGCTGTGGGATCTTTATGGACACAAATGTTGTGAGGTGGTGGGTTCATAGATTTTTGAGCAAATCCACTTCCCAAAATTAATAAATAAAAACAATGGTTTTAGAGCACTGCAAAAGTGGAAATTAAAGCGGTACTGAGATTTCACCTTACCCCAGTAAGAATGGCCATCATAAAAAAATAAAATAATAATAAATGCTAATGAAGGTAAGAGGAGGAAGGAGCCCTTCTACATTATTGGTGGGAATATAAACTATACAACCACTATGGAAATCAGTGTGGAAGTTTCTCAACTACTGAAACTAGAAATTCCATTTGACCCAGGTATTTCCCCTCTACTATATTTTCCCCAAAGAATTAAAGACATCATGTAGTGTTCCAGTCACACATGCATACCCATGCTTATGGCAGCACAACTCATAATAATTAAATCTTGGAAGCAGCCTGTATGTCCATCAATAGACCCATGGATAATGAAAACAAGATATTTATACACAATGGAGTCCTACTCGGTCATAAAGATAAACTTGAATAATTTCTAGAGAAACAGATGCACCTTGTTACCATAATCTTAAGTAAAATAAATCTTACTTTATTGACACACAAATATCACATGGTTTCACTTATATTAGAAATCTAAATTATAAATAAAGACCAAAATAACTGATTTTTAAAATATAAACAATTAGCAAATTTTGTGTATAAGAAATATATTTTTCATTTTAAAAAATGACTGTTTCAGAGTTACTGGGCAAGTCATAATTTTAGTTAGTAAAATTCAAAGCACTAAATTTGTTATGTTACAGGAAAAGCAATTCCTTCTTCATAATTAATTGTAAGACATTTATTCCATAATTAGAGAGAAATTGGGTTTAAAGAACATTTGTATTGTTAAAAAGGTGACATTTCTTTGATGTTTGTGTACACATATGGGTAGCTTGTAAAGAAGTCTAAGAACATAGAAGTACAAACTTCCATTTTGAAAAACCTTTCTTATGAAAAGCTACTTGATGTGTATCAAATATACTCTTAGATTTCAAATGGTTATTAAAAAAAACCCCTTTACTCCTCTCCTGTCTTCTCTCCTCTCTTTTCCTCTCCTTTTCTCTCTTCTCCTCCCTCCTCATTACTAGCTAAATAGTATCTTGCCAGATCCATAACATTATGTTAAAAAAATCAGTCTGATTTTTGTAGCAAAGTCAGCTTAATTCATACCCTCCCCTACCCACCCAGGTGTCAGGCCAGCCCAAGCTGTTTAGCACAATGAAAGTTCTTGTTTGACCATAACTGCACATCTCACTCCACAGGCAATCAGCATTTTAATTAGTGATTCAAAGGAAAGTCATTGTCCTCTAGTTGCTTTATCATAATTGCCAAATAATTTTCCATTGAATAAATAAATAATGTAAAGGAGAAACCTCCCCTTATAATGCTGTCATTAAGGCTTCATTTTTTTACCCCCTCATTTGTATTTGTATTAACACACAGCCCACTTGAAAGGGAGTAATTATAATGGCTTTCTGACAGTAGCCTATGGTTTTAAAAACTGGGAATGGTTTCCTTTTCTATCTCTGCTTTGCACTGCATGGCTTATTTTAAGGTTAGATAAAGGAAGCTCATGGTGGATAGTGTCTCTTCAAAGGTGTGTGAAAGTGAATGATTGATTTGCTGTGTGCATCACTGGAACTAGGTAACTTGCATTATGACTCTGATGTACTGTGTAATTGATGCAAGTCCTTTCATAGCATTCTGAGATTGAAATCAATATTCATTTGGAGTCAACAACTGTAATAAACTACATTCCTTTTGTAAGCAGTGGTCTAAGGCTTTGTAAAGGATCAGTTAGGAGTGACAGATTAACATTTTGGTTAGGCTGAGGTCTATTTGAATAGATATGAACAGTGTCTTTAAAACAAACATTTAAAACAGCCAGTTTCAAGAACTTTTTAAATTTTTTTTATAGAAAAAGTTATTTTTCTTTGCATCTATGAGTCTTCTGTTTACAAACCTAGGCCCAATGGGAAAGAACAATAAGTATTTTAATAAGTTGATTTTCATGAAAAAATCCCACAGATACTGTTTATATTCCTTGACAGATTTTAAAAGTTTCATCCGTATTATTATACCTTCTAAAATATTGATGATCAGCAAATGGAATTTACATTCTTTGTTTGAAAGAATGGCTATGCCTTGATAATAGCCAATAAATGGTAAAACTTCAGATACCAAAGAGAGTCATTCTGAAAAATAAAGAAATCAATATCAATTAATTTTTACAATCAGAGATCACATTTATCATTGTAAGTGTTGCCATGGGAGAGATATTATAGGCTACTCCAAGAGTATGGGTTCTAGGATTAGAAGAATATGGGTTCAAATCCTGGTCCACCGTGGACTGGCTTATTGGGCCATTGATGGAAACTTTAGCTCCAGGTTACTCACCTACAAAATGCAAATGATAATGGTAACCACCTGAATAATGAAGAGACAAGTAAATGATTACCGTAAGAGAGCATCTAACACATTGGTTGGAATTTTAAAATAACTCAGTAAATGATGATGAGCTATTAGGACAGGAGACCATTCTCATTTTGAGAGAGGGTCATAACTTCTGTCCACTCATCTTTACCACCTTGGAAGTATCTTGCTGCCTGTCTGCAAGCATTTCAGGGCCTATTTTTCTTTCTGCCTGTCCTGCTTTTGACAGGCCAATTCTTTTGAAATATTGGGTTTGCCTAAAACTGTTCACAGTGATTACTTTTACCACACGAAGGCCACCATTTTTCTGTTTAACTCATGGCCCCAAATTTGTTTGTGTGTGTCTGGCAGGGTTATTATGAGGCATGGATGATGTTACTTAAGGAAATGTATTGCAGAGGGCTGAGTACATCATTATTTTCAAAGTCAACATTTGAGTGCTTCAAGATTAGGGAGTGCTTCAAATATTTTCCTAAATTGTAATTCCTATTTTATAGAAATGGAAATTGAGACACAGAGAGTAATTGGCATATAGTATCTGCTTAGTAAGTGGTAGTTTTTTGTTTTTTTTTACTGTTCTCCTTCCCTAAGTACCTGAGTAGTTTCTTTGCTTTTTCCAAATATGTATATTTCTTATATGTCAAAAGTCACCAATTACGCCCAGCTGTCAAAACCAGTCTACTCACACATTCAGTTTGAACACATTCTTTTTTATTAATTGGGGATTTTCATGTTAAAAAAATGTCTTTCCTACATATAGCCCATTGGAGGGCTGCAAATGGCATTTGTTCTCTTTTAACTAGATGTAGTAGAAATAGTGGCAAACACAAGTTTAAAAACAAAGAAAAAGGATACAGTGAAACCTTTCCCAGCTCTGTGTTTTGGTTTGTCATCATCAAATATGGCTACCAGTTAAGATCACATTTCACATCTCTGACACAGGCACTTTGACAAGAAGCAATCTGAAGGCTTTCAGAAAGAAATCTGTCTGTGGTAGTTTTTGTGTGATATAAATATTACAAGGTCAAATTCATTTTTTTCTAGTGAGACAAAATGTTAACCTTACACTTGGATTCAAAACTGACCCATGACATCACTTTTGGAATGAATATTTCTTTTCATTGGAAGGTGTGACCTAATCTCCATATTTCTTCTATGTATCTTATTTCCTAATTTGACTTTGAGTCACAGTCACCTTTTTTCATACATGTGTTGATGCTTTCTGCTGCTGGAAATAGATCTGTAGGCTGTTAACAATTATTGTCATTCCTAATACATTCTAAAAATGCATTATAAAGGTGAATTGATTCTGTAGTCTTATAATAACCTGATATGGCATTGGTAATATGGATGGGAAAAGTATTCAGAATATATCCTTTCCATATTAGGCATTTAAATCTTGCAGTAGTTTTGGAGTTTTAGGGAAACATCTTGTTTCTGGTTTAGTATACATCAGTGAAAATGGGTCTTTTGTCTTGAATATTATTTTATACTTATTTCCAATAATATTTTAAAATTGAGTTTTTAGATTTAGTTTAATGTGCATATATTTATACAGTATATGAAATTCACCATGTGTGAATTGCCTTTTATCCAGTGGATCTTATGTATGTTCAGATCAGTTCATCAGATATTTATTGAAAATTTACTGTATGTCAGTTGCTAAATAGGGATGTAAAGGTAAAAAAAAAGCCACAGGATTTTCCCTTAAATGTTCATAGTATAAATTTCAAATAAATTTCAATATAAACAGATGCTTTGTTTTCAGTAGGAGAGAAAATTGCACAGATACATATTTGAGTCCATGTTATATTTAGATGGTCCTATGTGATGAGGGGCAGGTATGTAGCAGGTATATAGAGTAATCCCCTTCATTGAAAACCATGTTGCTGACTGTAGAGCTATATGTAAATGGTAATTGCAAAATGCTAAGTGAAAACAATACACTTACAAAATATTGTTTGCAGTTGTGATCTAAGTCAAAAACTGCACATTCTTAAGAGTATGGAAATAAACTAACAGTGATGTTTACATAGGCTACTGTGAATGTTAGGATTATGAATAATTGTTATTTTGGTTAAACTTACCTTTGATTTTTCAAGGTTTTCATAGTGAACATATAATACTTTTGCAATCAGAAAATGCCGAACATGAAGGAAATTCTTTCAATATATACCAATATTATTTGGTAAGTTTTAAAAATCTAAATTGTGAGCCAGATATAGTATTACCATTAAATGCATCCAACAGCTATATTCTTGCAAACATTTTATTCTTAATTCAGTGGTACATTTCTAAATTTTTAAGGGGTTCTTGAAATGGGTGTCGATGAACACTAATAAATAGATCATATATATTTTAATAGATTTTAAATACAAAGAGAGGAGGGAGGGCTGGGGATTTAGCTCAGTGGCATAAGCACCTGCCTGGCAAATGTGAGGTCGTGAGTTCGAGCCCCAGTACCAAAAAAAAAAAAAAAAAAAAGGGAGAGAAGGAGAGAAGGGAAGGTGGCACGGGAGCTAGGGGTGGGGAACAGGAGTATGCTACCTCTGCAGTGATCACTTTGGAAGTGGAATGCAGCTGGGTTAAATGGTCTTAGGTTTCACACTGACTTTTGGGCAAAGACCTTTTGAGTTTCTGAGTCTTGTGTTCTTATCTGAAAACTGACAATATCAAGTTGCCTCGTGCGGCACTGTGGCAAGACTTGAACATATCAAAATGTATGAAGGGCATAGTACAGCCTCAATAAATGTTACTACTTCTTCCTGCCTAAACAGCTCTACTCTCAACTATAGGATCAGTGCAGCCATTTGGAGTGTCTTTTGCAAGAAAAATTGGTCTGAGCAATCTGTTGGGCTAGGAAACACATTAAGACTTCATGAGAATTTCTGGGAGATGCCTTAGGAAACTGAAAAATACTGGAGAAAAGTGTTGGAGTATTTAAAATCAGTTGTTTTAACACCCCATCCTTCAGTTACTAAAGACTTTCCCTGCTTTGATGGCCTCAACTCTTTTCTTGCTTACCCCAGGAGAGACAAGACTCCAGACCCCATGTTGATTTGAGGTAGCACAAGAAGAGATATGTGTCAAACTCAAACCATTCATTCATGTAAGGTGATAATTACTGACTGAAATCTGAGAACATATTCCTGCTGGTCCTGTGGTGGTGGACTCCCACTCATAGGGCAGGGCTTAGCCTACATGGTGTTTTCTGGGACATCTTGGCATATACCTTAAGTTTGGTAATGACCTTTTGTGCCTCTTACCTTGCCTAGTTGTAATTATGTAGTCATCTACTATCCTTTATCACTAGAATATAAGTTTTCTATGGGCAGGAGGTCTGGGAGTTTTCCTTATACTCATGCTCTTTACCACACTTTCTTCACAGTTAACATCTACTCCTGTGAATTGTTTGGCAGAGTCACCTGGATGCTAATAGAGCCTGCTTACCAACAGCGGGGTGCATGGTGTTTTTTCGCCTTATTCTGTTCACAGTACTCTTCTTGCTGTCCCCTCTCCCCGCCCCTGCCCCGGCCCCATTTTGTGGAGAGCTAGACAGGAATAACAATCTGTAATTTTTCCTGTACTCTTATTAGTTCTTCTTCACAATGGATTTATAGTCTTTTGTATTCTTGGTTCTAGTTCTTTCGTTGCTGCCATAGTCTTCCTCTTCGCTGTGGTGTGCTGCTTCGTCCGTCAGGTAGTTCAAATGGATTGCCAGTCTCTACTTTGCCTTTGTAATTTTTTTTTTTTTGTATTAGGTATTGAACTCCACCGCGTGCTTGCAAAGCAGGCACTTATGCCACTGAGCTAAATCCCCAGCCCTTGTAATTTTTTTTTTGTTGTTGTTGTTAGTTAACACAGTAGGTAAGTAAAGGTACATTTGACTACTCTAATTCAGAACTCAGGCTTCCTCATTTTTTCCCTGGTATGCTCTTCCTCCTTTCCCAAGGCACCTTTAAACTATCTGCTCATTCTGTAGTCTAGCAGGGCATGAGCCTTTACAGTTCAGTTCCAGGGACTCTGGAAGGCGCGCCAGCTCAGGGAAGGAGTGGTGTGAAATGTGAGGTGTTTCAGCCCTTCCTTCCTGCCTGGTAAGTGTATCATTTTCTCCAGTTGACCCAGTGAACAGAGGTTAGCAAAACGCTTCTAATTCCTAGGTCAGATCCTAGCCTCCAGCCTGGACCACCAGCGTCGGAAGGGGATTGGGTCACTGCCAGGCCCTCGGAGATAGGAACAAGGGCTCTATTTTCCTTGGGCTGAATTGAGTAGTCTTCCTGCTCCCTCCTTTTAGGAGTTTACATAGATGGAAAATAAGTTTTCTCTTCTGGCAAAATAGCAAGGCAGTTCAGAGAAAGATGTGTTTGGGCACTGAGTCAGGAGGAATAGGAGTCTTTGGAAAAGCTGCAGTTTATTCATTTTTTAAATCCTGGCTTTTCAACCTTTCTTTTTTTAAAAAAAGCATCTCTCCTCTCTCTCCCTCCCTCCCTCCCTCCTTCTCCCTCCCTCTCTCTCTCTCCCTCCCTCCCTCCCTCCCTCCCTCCCTGTC
>PVLA01000017.1:72500-94233 GCA_004027455.1 Hydrochoerus hydrochaeris | reverse complement strand
TTGGCAATGTGTATTTGAATAATGGAGTTTCAAAATTGTTAGAAATTTTGCTTAAAATGTTCATTTACTTAACACCTGGTAATGACTTACTCAAATTAGGTTAAATTGGTTTATCTTCTCTTACTGCTTCTGTTCTCCTTCCCTGTCTATCTCCCTCTTCCTCTTTTCCATCTCTCTTTGATATTTTTGTAGCCCAGCTTCCACTTAATTTTGGTGGCTTTGAGATTCTATTTTATTTTATGAATGTTCATTGAGGAGAGGTAATATATTTGCCCCCCTTTCCAAGTCATCTACCTTTGTTTTCTGTATTATATGATTTAGTGCTTGGCTATAAACGGCTCTATTACAGATTCTTTTCCCTTCTATGCTACCTTTAATATGTGAATTTACAAGGGGCAGTAGTTCTCCCAGAAACAATATACATATTTTAACAGTATATGGGGAAGCTGAACTAACTTGTACTGAGAGTAATGGACTGGATATAAAGGAAATGGGAACTGGCGCAAATAGCTGACCTCAGTTAAAACCTTTTCCTCTACCTTCTGTTCTGTACCAGGTGATCCTATGCTATAGTGTAGTCAGATCCATATCCTTATGGCAAGGACTTTCCAATCTCATACACCTTGGTCTACTTTCAGTACACAATTGCTCAAAAAATGTCACTTTGAATTTAAGGCATTTCTTGGGAGGTAAACACTACCTCAATGTACATAGGTTACACTTTAATCTTTGTGGTGAATCTTGATTACTTTCTGTCTTTTGAAAATTTGGTCTTTGCCTCCAAGTTGAAAAATATATTTATTTGTATAAGTACAAACTTTACCTTTAAGGGTAACAGAGATTTTAAAAACTGATGTTTTTTGTACTCTAGCCTCAAATTCATAGATATTTTTATTTTTCATTTTTGAGTTGTACTTTGTGATGAGCCTCAAAGCTATTCCCCCTTTAAAACTGTGATATATTTTGATATTTCTACTTTCTAAGGAAAAAGTTTGCCCACTAATGGGAATGATACAATGAAAGACAAGTGTGTGAAGGCTACCACAAAATAAACACAAAGCCAACCTTGCAACAGAGATCCCACCTGCTGCTTTTTCTTTTCATACTGGGATATCACTGTCAGGTAATTTTGTCATTTGAGGATTTATTTGGACTCTGAGAGATTTATTTTACTCCCAACAGAACCCAGTGGCTATGGCTGCAAACATAGGCAGATAAATAAACAAGAGTCATATGTACTTCCTGGCTGAGAATGGCTGTGTGAAGTATTATGGAGACACAAAGGAGCATACAGGCATACTTCACTGGGCAATGATGGGTAGATATTTTGAATAAAGAACAGGTGTTTGATCAGGTAGAAGTGATCAGAAGATGATTTAGCTGGGATGCACAACGTATGAAGAGGCACTGCTAAAGCAAGGCCTGAAGTGATACAACAGAGAACAGTTCAGTGGAGCCAGACAGACCGGAACTGGAACTGCAGGGCAGAGAAGGATTGGTTAGAGCAGTACTGGGAAGGCTGGTGTGCCAAAGTAAGATAGCTGGGAGCCCCCACATATGCAATGGGGGAACTTAACTGCATAAGTGGGGAATAGGATGAGTCTGTTTCTTAGAATAACATCAATTTTAATATTTAAAAATGGGTTTTAAAGCAGGAAAAATAACTTTTCAAGTAAAAAAGTAGGGAGACTTTGGTCAAAAGTGAAAAGGATCATCTGATCATGTGGACAATGCTATTTTATAGCATAGGTTCCAGTCTTTTAAGAGAGCTCTTAAATCTTCAAAAAGAATACTGATTTTTGTAAAATCAACTATTTCCATTAGTGGTTCTCTTTTACTAAGGGCACACATATTTGGAAGGACTTTAAGATGATATATTGTTCACTATTTGTCATGCTCTGTTAAGTATGTTGGGAGGTTAGCATTTCTAGTCTTTTGTTCAGGCTAAGACGTGGTGCATTATCCTGGAAGGAGCTGAAGAACATCGAACCTCCTGATGGCATAAAGTTGGATCTTTTCACTTGAGCAATTGAGAGAGCCCTCTCCAAATTCTGAATGTTACTGGCATAATAAGAGTGTGAAAATATTGGATGCCTAAGCCAAAATTAGAAAAACTGAACTCTAACTATTAAGAAAGCCATCCCAGATGATTAATTATATTGACGAACTCCATTCTTTAAATATTTGCCCTCCATCTTGAGTGTGCCAATTTATACATTATGTACTTGTTGACATTGTTGATATAATGGTGGCAGAATTACAACTTTGAATCCGACATCCCCAATTAAACTGTTGATTCAAGTGGTCCTAACAGTCTCAGTGAGTTCTACCTCTTTTTGGCAGTGCTTAATACATGCAAATCTACAATGCCAGCATTGTAGCTTTAAAAATATGCTTATTGTCTGGCTGTTGAGAAAGTAAAAAGTAAGCCTGAACACTTGGATTTTAACTATTGAAGCAAAGACAGAAAGATGATTGAATTCAGTCTTAAATTTTATAGAACTAAATTTAATGGTGAGCACAATCACACTCTGTGGTGATTGTTTTCAGTGCTGCTTTATTAAGTTATGTAATGGTAGGGGTTCAAACTCAGTGATTGCCGAAATGGTAAATTTAAGGAGTATTTGAGATTGCCTGCCAATATGCAAGTGGAAAATGCAGAGAATATTATTTCCACCTTCCTATTTCTGTGGCTTATAATTCTTATTCAAATAGTTTTTAGGGATTATATTTAATACACTGCTTTAAAAATGTTTAAAAATCTCATTTTATTCCCCAAAGATTTGTTTTTTGCTGTTGCGATTAGATGATGACAGCTAGCTGGCTTTTAAAATTGATCAGGAAGTATTCTGGCAGTCATTCAGTGTTGTAATAGCACTTTAATGGATATGAGCTATTCACCCAGATCAGACTCAATGTCAAAACAGGCGAAAATACAGCTGTCACTCTGGACAACAAGATACTCATATGCAAGCAGCTGCTTAATACATTGTAGATAGGCAGCCTTTTAGTAATATTTAAAAGGTGTGTCAGTGCCAGCATATGAGCATACCTTAAAGTCATGGTGTGCCATTTAGGAAAGAGGCGGATGGGGCATGCATGTGTTCTGTCTGCGTATACTTATATAAATGTTGTCTCTGAAAATAATCTGTACTATAGACAACATGGAGACCCTTGTAAATGTCTTCTTTGTTTTAAGACACACTTTTCTTTATTGAACAGACACTCATACCAACACCTATTTGACTCCATTGGTTAAAGGCTGGTGTTTATGAGGTCAAAGACTTTTACTCGATCTCTCTATGAAAGCTAATTAACCTTATCTTGAACTAAACTTGAATAGCATACCTCTCCCCAGGTAGTCCACTTACACATACAGACACTGATTTTAAGGAGAGCCAAAATTGAGAAAACACACTCAGGACAATTAGTAGTAACATTACTCATAGCATTTCAGCAGTGAATTGGTGTCATCTCCATTGTCACCTGAAGGACAGTACCTCACTGTGATGATACAAACAACTTGTGATGTTTTTTCATTTAGAATTCCAGAGGAACATCATGGCTACTAATTTCTTTGGTTCTTGATTTAGGTATGTGAAATGTTCAGCAAAGGGCAGTTTATTACTCAGCTTAATGGAGGAGGCAAGATACTGAATGGTTAAAGGATTGCCAGTGTCATACACCTGGTTAAGACTGCAGCTTAGAGGTCCAGGCTCCACCTTTAGTTCCCTTTTATGACACAGTACCAGCTTTCTGCAGTTTCAGTTTCAATTCACTATGTACTTTCTGAACATTTCTTCTATGCTTCCACGTTGTGCTAGGTATGGTAAGCAATGCAAAGTGACTAAACAAAAAGATTGATCTTACGGAACTGAGAATGGAAAGGAGAGTGAAGATTGTTACTGGATATAAATAGACCCAAACCCAATAAATGCCAGATTTGAGAAGGAAATCAGACAGTGTGAAAGTGTAGAAGGGGGTTGTAAGGAAATTTCACGGGAAGACTCATCTTCTTAGACAACTGTAGGTGACTTTTGGAATAGAGTGTGATAAAATCTTAATTTTCCCAGGTGAAGAGTAAGATGTGAACAAGGACAAAAGTGTGTTCAGGTGAATAGTGACAGCTCACAGTGACCAGAAAACAAGATAAAGGCAAGAGAAGAGCACATGATGTTACTAAAAGAGCCAGACTAAAATGTTTTGACTTAATCCTGCAGATAAAGGGGAAACCATTGAAGATTTTGAGTAAAGCAATGACGTACTAGAACCATGTATTGTAAAGATTAACTTGGCAATGATGCATAGATGAAATGGAGAGAGTAGCTTTGTGAGAAGATCAATTAGAATGTGCTTAGGACATTCAAGGCAAAAGGAAATGAACACCTCTGTAAGAGTGGCAGCATGTCTGCAGGTTCTTTGTGGAGATTCTGAATGTATATCAGAACACCAGAGCACATGTGATTTGTGACGATGACTTGACTTCCAACTGCTAGTGTTCTTGATGCTGAGCTTTCTCTGGCTGTGGAAGCCCCTACCAGGGAATTAACTCAGTCTCCAGTGACTACAATGGTTTATAAGTGCAGCAGCAGATTTGCCCCTTGAATGGGATTATCCTAATATGAAGTCTAGACTGGCTCCCCAAGCTCCTTGGTAGGTTTAAGTTCTAGTGGTTTACAGTGGTAGTGCTCATTTCATGTCCTTATTGATGGCCTTCTTTTCTCTCTGGCACATCCTCAACACTTTCCTGTATTTTCTTCACTCCAATAAATTATTTACACTCAGATATTCACCTCATGGTCTGTTTGTGGAGGATCATTAACAAACAAACAAAAAAAGCCAGGTGTGGTGGCTCATGCCTATATTCCCAGCACTCATGAGGCTGAGTGAAGATGGAGCTTCCTAAATTTGAGGTCAGTCTGGGACACACAAAGAGTTAAAGACTAGTCTAAAGTATTTAACAAGACCTTATCTTTAAAAAAAAAACAAACCCAAAATTTGAAGTTTAATTTGATCTTGACTCTGTGTGTGTGCATGCGTGCGTGTGCATTCCGAGTCAGAAATTTTACGTGTACCCAATTCAAACTGGAAATTATAATTTGTTTTATTCATGATTTCTAAGCAGTTTTGGCTTATTTGTATTCACTAGATATGTAACATAGACTGTCAAATCAAATAGGAACTCTAAGGAGTAATTTTGCCAAGTATGTTTGGGTAGACTGAAAAATGTAGATTTTAAAACATTTTGATGAAAAATAGAAAAATTGTATCAGTTGTGATATCTTAATATCTTCATTTCACTCAAGTACATAGGCCTATTTATACATGCATATGTACTACATATTGTGTATGTCCTCATTAAATTCTGTCAGCCAGTTAATGTCTATTGCTTATCAAAAAATGAATAGATCATACACAGTGTCACATGTATTCTCTGTTCAATGGTTCATTTGTTTAAAAGATGACCATTCCCACTAAGAGCTATCATACATCATATAAGAAATAAGAAATATTTTAGAGATACATTTTTATATTTACAGTCCACAGCTGTATCAGTTACCTCTCAATCACATTCTAACATTGTCCAGGTATACAGCTTTGCTTGTTTTTGTTTCTTTGGCTCTGCACTTGGTGTATTGCCATTCCTTTAATATACTAGGAACATACAGTAAATTATTAAAGATAAAATTGCTATAGTAGGCACAGCTGTTCACTGGACTTTGAGCCTTATGTATATTGTACAACTACATTTGTTTAATAATAATGGTAACAGAATTTATTTGAAAAGAACATCAAAATAACTTATTATTACTGGGAATGTAGCTTCAGTACTGTGGCACTTGACTATATATGTGAGGCCCTGGGTTCAATCCCCAGGCTTACCACAAACATAAATAACTTGTAAATTGATTAGAGTTATATAAATCAGACAATCATCTACTCAAAGAATAAAAGTAATGGGTTTTAATTACTGAATTTTTGTGCTGAGTTTATGGAAATCTTTCTTTTAACTTGTATGAAGTGATTTTTTTGGGGAATTAGTACTTATTTCTTATTTTCCTTTTTATTATAAGGATATTAGAGAATTGAGATATAAAAATATAGATTATTAAATGAAATCCAGAATTACAATAGTGTCTATAAAGTAGAATTGATAGTTTACATTTGTAAAACACATTTTATGTTAAAACATTGCAAACAAAAGTTATATGTGACATTGTAAATAAAAGTTTGAACTTTTTTGCTGATTGTATTAAAATGTCATTGTCTTCCTCTCTACTTTGCAGTACACTTGCAATATCCTAAGCTGGAAAATAAAAGTAAAGCTAGTCTTAGTTTTATAAGGAAACATCTTCAAAATTAGAATTTAACATGTTAAAACTATATGTTAATAGAGAATATATAGCTGTTGCTCTAAGTGTTTGAAATGTACGTGTTTGTACATTTATATGTTATAAAATGTATGTACATACACATACATATGTACATAAGATTTTTTTCACAATTTATTTGTACATATTCTCTTAGTCCTTACCGACACATAAATATTTTACTGTGTGTGCAATTACCAGGGCATAGATTATTTGGTACCTGACTTTTTAAACTTGTAAGAGTTTCATAATTTC
Organism: Hydrochoerus hydrochaeris; assembly: GCA_004027455.1. Classification (NCBI taxonomy): domain Eukaryota; kingdom Metazoa; phylum Chordata; class Mammalia; order Rodentia; family Hydrochaeridae; genus Hydrochoerus; species Hydrochoerus hydrochaeris. The sequence goes on along the minus strand of PVLA01000017.1, from coordinate 87,607 downwards.
ATTAATATTTCTTTGAGTGAGCAAAGAAACATCAATAGCAAGTTGGCAAATAAAAGCTTTCTTTCAAACGTGTACTCCCTAGTAACACCCCAACATTTTTCCTATTTATTTATCACATTACATATATTTTAATTAAAAAAAGGCACTGTAGGGCTTAGCATGAATACTTTGAAAGAACATTATTGATGAAAAATTGAAATACTGATATTTAGTTTGGTAGCCCAAATATTCCTTTCTTGGTGCAGTTACAGAGTACAGAGGCCTTAGAGAGCATCTTAATCATCCCATTTCATGAATGAGAAAACTGAGGCAAGGAGAAGATAGAGCTTGAACAACACAGACCATAGTGATGGGCCTCTTGGGAATACTGTATTCACTGTTTTTGAACTTAGTTCATGAATTTTGGATATTTGGCAAAGTTGTTATTTTAAGATCATCTGTTGGTTTATAAGAAGCCAGTTTCTTAGAAAAAAAATGTTAGGTTTGCTATGTTTAATGCAATCACATTGATCTGATGAATTTCTTTTACTTAATGACTGAACTGATAAGTTATTTTGATATTTTGCAGACACCTAATGAAAGGGCATCATTTAAAAAGTTCGTCTTATCTTCTGAATGTATTTAGTGAATTTTGCATATAAATTAAGCCTGGTAAATGATCTATTTAATGCATACATAATATTCGCTTAATGGGTAACCAAAACTCAAGGGCTTTTTAGAGGACATTTTATAAATTGACAGTGATCTTTTTGATTTGTTTTCATTTGTGTTATTATTACCTGGAAGCAAAGTTTTGTCTATTTGATAGGACTAGGACATGCCTTTGGAGAATAACAGCCTCACACCCTGAGGTAGAAACATGTGTTGGTCTTTTTTCACAGTTTATGTATTTTGAATTATATTAGAATTTAACCTTTCTATTTGTCTGATCTCCCCAAGTAAATTGTAAACTCTGTCTTACATATCTTCAAATTTCCTGAAGTCATAACAGAGTGCTTCATAGTTGCTGCTTAGTAAATATTTTTTTTTTAATTTCAAAACTAGTTTTCATCTTTTTTTTTTTGCCATTCAAGTCTTGATAAAGGTATAGCCTACATTAGGTAGAAACTTGAAATGTTTTTTTTTTAATCACTTGATGCAGCATTTTCCAGTTACGGTGCACAAAAACGATACCCAAGGGTTATTTTGGAATTACCTGAGCTACCAACGTGACTTTAAGATTAAACAGACTTTTCATGGATGTGAGATTTTCTCTTTATATGTTTTGTATTTTACTCTCTTTAGCATTATCCATATACTTCTGGGCTTCAGATACAGAAGGTGGGGGTGGGGCACTTACACCAAATCAAAGTTCCTGGTTGCCTTTTGGCCTTTTCCCAGGGAACGTAGAGTTTTCATAGATATGCCATGTAGGAGACCTGTTTCTTGGTTTTATAGGATAAGCAAAGGAAAAGCATCTTATGGTTTCCCTATTTATTTTTAAGCAGCCCTGTAAGCCATTCTCTTTAAAAAATCTATACTCTAGATTTTTTAATCTAGTTAAGTTGACTTTTTCTGATATTTGAGCAGAGGAATCCTTTTGTTATTCCATAGCCATATTCTTTGTCTTTTCTGGACTCTACTTCTAAGAGAAAGAATTCTGGAAAAGTAGAGGTATCAGAATTCAAGACGGTGGGAAGTAATAGGGTGCTATAATTTTTATTCAAATTTCTAGCAGTGACTTCAGTGATGGTAGGGAGGCCGCAGGACTTGGGAATTCTGGTCTGGCTCCCTGGAGAGGGAGAACTGTATTATTGAAGTATATCATAAAATGCTGGGAGCCTGATAAGGACAGAGTGGTCATAGAAAACAGCAATCCAGTGGTGGAAGAGATATTTCAGGGATGAAGAAGCGATGTTACTGTTGGGGCCCTGTAGGTTACTAACTTTAAAGACCTTTGGCAAAAAACATGGCACTGGGCACTTATGAAGAACAAAGTGGCAAGGATAGTGCAGACAACAAAATTCTTGGATTACATATTTTCTCTAGAGCTAAAATGAAGGGCAGTATAGCATTTATTACTGTGGTAAGTCACACATGAAACAGGTTTTCCTAAAGGTAATTTGAGGGTTTATATAGAGCTCTCTAGCAAATACTCCTAGGATTACTAGTAGTAGTAGCATAGGAAGAAATTACTGTATTTCTAGATTAAATAGTAAAAAAGACAAGGAAGAAAGAAAAGAAAAGAAAAGAAAAGAAAAGAAAAAAGAAAAGAAGAACCAGACAATTACTGATAAATCAGGAGAGATATTTGCAGGCTCCTGGGTTGAACAAATTTCTTGGGAATGGACTGTGGTCTTGTTCTTCTCCAGAGCTATCAACAAGCTACCGGTACACAAATCCTAGACTTCTTCTTCAAGACATCACAATTACTATGTTGCAGAAAAGCCACAGCCATCTTTTGAACTAGAGATGTAGTTTAAAACTACTTCTGAAGTAGCATGCTCTTTTTTTTTTTTTAGCTTTATAGTTATATATTTTTTAGTGTGGAGATTGAATTGCTGTACCTTTGATTAGAACATCTTTAGATTCCAGAGCTGTTGTTACTTGTATAGAATGGGGAGAATATTACATCAGAGGCTAAACATTATCACGTCAGGAGTATGAAAACTCTTAAAGAAGCTTTAAAAATGTTAATGTATGTATAAGTTCTAATATATATTAAAACATCAATCTTTTATAATTCATATTGTATTAAATCGAGGGCTGAGACTTTGCCAAACTTCTCAAAGTTACTCTATTAGTCAAACATTTGTTGAGTAAATGAATCCTACTCTATATATTAAAGATTTCCCCCAAAATTTACTTCTAATAACACAAGATTCCATGAAGTGCTTGGGGAAGTTGGATTGTTACCTTCGAATCAGTTGAAAAAATTGATAAAACGTAATCCAGATTTCCTAAATATAAAAAAGTTTCTGTACTGCTTTTTATCACAGTTTTTTTTTAGTCTGTTAAATTGATTGTCATCCTGTATTACTGGTTGGATTGATTATTCTCATAGGTTTCTGTGTTTTGAATTCTTGGATACTTTGTATTTAAAATTAGTGGCATGCTGTCTGTAGAAACTTCTTGTTCTTTGATTTCCATCTAATTTCCCCTGTCTCTGTGTAACTTTTTCTTATTTTTCAGTTTCACTTGTTAGGGAAAAAATACATTTTTTCTTCTTCATTAGAACACTTCCTCCTACATGCGCTTTTTAGTTTTCCATCACAGGATAAAAAGGAAATGTGCTAATTCCATGAGCGTTTTCCTCCTGGGAAAAGCAGCTTGCTAATGACTAAAATGACTTCCAAAAATTCTATTAAGATATAGACTTTCATTCCTTTATTACTATACTGTTTCTTTATTTCCTCACCAAATAAGAGGTACGCAGGAAGAGGAAGCAACAAAGGGCGACATGGATGCCTGGGATCAGTTTAGCACGAATAATGATTAAGTTGATATAAATTTAACTAACTAACCATTAACATGAATAATAATTAGTGATATAAATAATTTAAAAGATGTCTGTATGCTATTTCTAATATAATCTTGGTTTTCAGGGGTGAGAAAATATTGTTCTAAACAGGAAAAATAAAGACTAGAAATAATTATATACACGTGCCTACACAAACATATGTATCTTATGTGTAGTAAAATTAGATTTGTTAAAAAAATGGACAATTCTGCTATCATTAAAGAGCAATTCATTTCTGAGACAGGTGGGTAGTGTTTAGATTTGCTTTACTCCACGTGGAGTATGCACACTGGAAGATCAGTTTTCTTCAATAGGAAGACAGAGCAAGGTTGCCCCATTTTCCAGTTGTTCATAATTATGAACACTCGACCAGCCTGTTTTCCTGTCTTCACCTAACTGATCTAAAATTAAAAGGTAGAAAAATTCTGATGATCAAAGTTAAGGCACAGTGCGAGGTCACTGGTGTAATGAAGGGCATTTATTGAAAACAAATTTCACAAGTTGTCTGGTTGTTTTAAGGACAGTTTGAAGCAGGATAAAGTTTGGTATATATTTTTTCTTTGATCTTACTGAGTATGAATGGCTTTTCAGAGATGTAAGAAGAAAAAAAAAAAACATGTACAATGAGATCACAAAATGACATATTGGGACATTATCAATATCCCATGAGTGACATCAGAGATTTACTCAGGAGACCATGTCTAGAAATTCATTTTTGAGAGTTTTACTTCTATTAATTGACTTCTTTCAATGAGGGATATGCTGCATTATTCTCACAGTATAAATGACGCTCATTGTGATATTCTGCAGAGCTGGTCATTCACATACATTTTATGCTTTTACATTCAGGTTTGTTTTTATTGCATTTTAATAAATAGAGAAAATGAACTTCCTGTAACATAGTTACCTTTGTAAAAGGTACATTCTTGCTACTGATGGAGGCCTAATTTCCATTATATTCACTCTGCTACAGAAATACTTAATGCCAGGAAGGAGATATTTACTGGAATCCACAAGTCCAGAATTCATCATGATGCAGTGTGAAATCCACTGCCCTTTGCTCCCCACCCCCTCTTGGACTGGAATGAAATGTGCCTTAAACTGAAGTGAAATACATCACATGCAGCAACAGTGGGCCCTCGCTTTGCCTCTATTCCTGGTGTGAAATCGATACACTATCTTTCCTCCTGACCTGTTTCGTGACCTCCATTGCAGCTTTCATGCTGAACAGCAATTGCTTTGAACAGTCTGGGTCTGCCACAGCTCACAAATGATTCTCAGCTTCTGTCTAAAACTGGTGCCGATAACAAAGGCTTGATTTTAAATAATGCAGTTGTAGTCGTCTTCTAATTATGAATTACATGAAAGTGCAAGCTCCTCCATTATTAAACACTTTCAATAGCAGGCCCGGTACATGTGCAGGCTGCACATACGAGTCTGGGGCCTGGGAATCAGGCTTTTACATTTCTCTGCTAAGTTCGAATTGCTAGAAAAGGTGAAAGAAGTACAAGGCATATTTGCATTTTATTCATTTCCTTTGTAGAATTTTGTTTGATGCACTATTATGTCATTTTCAATGTGAGACTTTATTTTTTTCTTATGGGAATAATTTTGACTACTAGATTATACTTACAAAAGAAAAGACTATTTGATAGATTTTTTTTTTTAAAACTAAAGTAGATCTCGTTAATGAAATTCTAGGGTCGGGCCTGTAGGATTTTGACTTACTTGAAGTGACATTAACCTGTGGTGATATTCTTCATTTCAGTCACTCTGTAACTGAATTGGGGGAAGTAGAAATATCATATGATAGCATTTGAGTCATCTTCTGGAAGTTATTGAATGGAGGAATTTATTGTTTCAGGGAAATAATAGACATTGTTACATATTTTAAGAAAACATTGTGATTGCTTTATTTTACCGGACTAAAAATCAAAGGGATAACAAAAATTATGGGTAGAAGTGGGGTTTTTCCAAACATTTTGGTATTCTTGTAGATTACAACAGATTTAGCATACTTTGTAAAACAATAACATGTGAGTCATTCTTATGTTGAAATTAAATTTGTCCAATAATGAAGGGCAAATACACTACCCAAAAGGCCATGATATGCATTCAGTGATTTACACCACATATATATCTACATACCACGAAGAATTTTTAGTCCATAGCTTTTATTATTTCATTCCATGAGTTGTGTGGAGTCACAGAAGAAAGGAATGTTAGAGCCCTAAGCTGGTATTCTTCACCTAACCCACAGTTATGTGGCTTTAGCTAAGTTTTATAATCTTTCCTTAGTTTGGTTCTATCATCTGTAGAATGTGATTAGTGAATGAGATTATGTTTTTACATACTTATTGAAGCTTTAGGCAATTATAATGCTTATAATAACCCTTTGTATTCGCAGAGACCTTATCTTTTCCAGTCAATCCTTGCCCCCCAACACCTGACCTTCAGAACTTGTAGGTAGGGCTTGTTACTGTTCCCAAATTCTTTCAGAAACTAAGAAACAGAGAAGGTGAGTTTATTAAGAGGGTACTGGTAAAACATGGCAGAACTGAAACTGAAACAGAGTCAGCTGCCTGCTAGTTCAAAGCTTACTTGAGTAGTGGTACAGGTGAGAATTTTTTATGAATATCAAAATTTGAAAAGTAGAGATTTACTATCATAGACTCCATATTTTTTTCATTTCTCAAATAATTTCATTAAAATTTAATACCTGTTAACAATCTCTAGTGATTTGTTATTGTTCTATTTAATGAAAATAATGCTACCTTGGGACAAGTACAGGTCAGTTAATTACAGAATAAATTATGTTTATAAATGTATGAACATACATACTTCAGTGTACCTGTGGTGAATGAAAAGAGACATTTTTGATGTAATGACACATAGTCGACCCATGACTAAGGTTCTTCTATGATCTAGAGATTTTTGTGACCATGATGACTTCTTCAAAACATGATGTAACTTGAATCATTTAAATTTGAAGTTTGAAAGTTCAACAATTGAAAGTCCAATGAACTATCACATTTGTTTCCAAAACATGTTATAGTTTCTTTTTGTGAACACATGAAAGTAATTTTGAAAAGTAAATTAAAACATGGCAGGATACCTGTAACATTATGGCAAAGATAGAACATACATTATGGTGTATTTCCATATTTTTAAAAAAGTATTTCCAGCTTTAACTATGGGTCCTGTGTTCTGGAAAACATATGATTATAGAAGCTTCTCATTATTTCTCCATGTATGAGACTTCCTGATATGCTAACCTATGGGAATACCTGTGGAAATATTCCAACTAGATGTTCATGGTAAGGAAAAGAGAGTGGTATTGGACAGCCTGTTTGTGTCCTGGGTGTTGAATCTTCTATTCATAAGCACAAATAGTTGTATGTATATAGTCCATGATGAAGAGTGCAAATGTCATCAAAGACTTTCGTACCCACCAGGCATGTGTTAAGATAGGACTATCTTTTCAAATTGTTACCAAAAACTGCCAAAATAAAACCTTTGACAAAATATCAAAACTTTGAGACACACTTATCCTATTTAATTACGTGCATTGTCTTTATTTTTCAAGATGCCACTTCATATAACCATTGTGAACTTGGCCTGTGCATTGGGATTATACTGATGACACTTTAGAATTCAAATTTTAGTTTCTAATTTGAAGGTATGCTATTTTTATTATTAGTTTTTCCACAAAAAAGAGTAAAACCTGGCTGTATTTCAGTAGTAAATCAATTTAACCAAGTTAGGAAAAGCCTTTTATTCATAGCAGTTATTTTGAGACAGGTGCGTTACAGAAATGTGGGTTGTAGAGACAGAAAAAATACAAACTTTTATACAGAACCATTTTTTTCCTTTAAAGAAGACAGTGCTAATAAATCTTGTTGAATCAAGACCTTGAAAGAAACTGAAAATATGTACAGATCTCAAATATACCCAAGAAAAGTACTTTATATTACCTTGCTGCTGCTGCTGCTTCATAATGTAGTTCTAGTTGAATGTAATCTCCTCCACTCAAATTTATTTTTGAGAAATTGCCACACTGAAAGCTGAAACTGTTTTTGTCATTCAAAAGAAGTGGAAGATCAATACTGAAGCTCTCCTATTAGTTGGTACCATCTACTTTAGTGTTAAAAGATTTATGATAAGAACACATTTCTAAATATATATTACAAACTAGCCGTAGAGTAAAACCTCAAAATAAAACATTTTTATATTCAGAGAGAAGAAGGTGGTCTATTTATTATTGAAATGCTACTCTAAACTATAATTCAGTGATATTTTATTCCAATTAAATTCTCCTTAGTAGTAATCCTTTTTTGTGATAAGCAAAACTTAATAATACAGGGTATATTCTCTGCAATGAATTGTTGTGTAACAAGACTTGATGGTAATTCTACCTTTTCCAAAATCTGATATCAGGCAATTTATCTTCTAAATAATACTCCTGAGTACCAAAGCTGAAATGTTTTGGCTTCCACCCAAATCAAACTTGAAGAAGCAGATTCTCCAGAGCATTTGCCTAACTCTGTAAATCTAATTGTTATAATGAATAGAATACATGTGTCAAGATTACTTGTGATTTTACCTGTTTACTTCTCTTCCTCTTCCTAAGACAGGGCAACATGACAAGGGCTATTAACTCTAATTGGCTTTTGAAGAGAAAAAAAGCATTTAACATAGTACATGATCATTAAATGTAAACTATTGTAAAGGCCCAGTTCCAGTAAATAATTTCAGAGCAGTACAGATTTAAAAATTTATTGTTATTATAAAACATTGATAAAAAATTTTAAAATTCCCTTAATTTTCATATCCAAAGGGATAGCCCCTAATAATTTACTTCAGGTGGCCTTGATTACAATATCCTTTATTTCATACATCTAAAAGCATGATATATTTCTCATGGTTGACTTATTTGCAGTATTTTCATAGACAACAAAACTAATGAAGTACTTTGGTCAAATCAGTATGAGCACCACTAGCATCCAAGCTCAAGGTCAGACAGAGATAAGAAACATACTGCTTCTTTTTATCATATTTAAAAGACTGAAATTATAATCGATTGTGGAACAGAAAAAATCTTCTATAACCCATAACCATTACTAATGTTAGTTTTAATAACAAGATGATCAACATTACATAATCACTGCTGCTAATTTAGTGTGATTTTATCAAAGATCAGTTTTTCCACTTTTTTTGTGATAGATTCTTGCTTTGTAGTAGAGGCTGGTCTTGAACTCAGTATGTAGCCCAGGCTGGCTTGAAGTTGTGACAGGGCTCCTGCTTCAGTCTCCTGATCAAATGGATTGAATTCACAATATATATATTTGGTAGTTTTAGGAATCCAATCGAGTACCATGCACGTACTAGGCAAATGCTCTACCACAAAGCTACACCATGGCTCAGCCCATGTGTATTTTTATTTTTGAGATTGACCAGAGAAATCTTAGTATTTTGTAACCCCTCTTAGCCTCTTTAATTTGAAAGCCTAAGTTGTGATCTGTTGTTTAGCATTCCTATATATTAATATTTTCAGAGCATTTTACATTTCTAATTTTTGATCACTCTCACAAATCAATTTAATACATCTAGTAAGTGACCCAAAGTCTAGACATTATTTATCTCTTTACTATGTTAGTATACATGAATTTGTATTAGTGGTCAGAAATATATTGTTATCTTGCATTATGCTGACATCTTGTATAGATGAAGTGAGACAGTCTATTTCAGAGTTTCATTTTTTTTTAATTTGAGAAAGTTGTTAATTCACTCGGGCAAGAGTGTTACAGTGAAGAGTTTCTCGAGTTCTTGAGTTGAGGTAAGGCTTAATAAAGAATCTCTATTTAGGTCTTAAGACTGTGTAGAAAATAGTTAAGAGTGTTGCTTTACAGGGAATGTACATTTATTTCCAGAGCTTTTAGGCTAAACAAGAGGAAAACTGGGCTGAGCTGGGATGAATGTTCCTAACCTATAGCCATGGTCTGAATTAATCCTTCAAGGAGTGGTGATTTTACACACTGAGGATCTGGGCTATAAAGATACAAGCACAGAACCTTCTCTGTACATACAGTCTTGTTAGCTTTTGAACAAGGTTTAGAATCAAAAATCTAAAATGTAAAGACTTCCCTTAACCAGAATTCATAGCCTAATAGAAAACACAATGAAATGGTAGAGCAGATTGTATAGCAAAAGAATAATGTGCTGTCCTTTTTGATTCTGGACAAGTTAAAGTCATAAGCTAGATAAGTCTTGAAAAATACGTGCAAATCATCTAGGGAAGTAAGAGTCAAGGCAGTGTTGGGGAGAAAATGTCATGTATAAAGACAAGCAGGCATGTTGAGTGTGGGGAATGACTAGCAAGGAGTAGGTAAGAAAGAATTCTGTTGGGTGTAGCTGTAGGAATAGGCATGTGCAGCTCAAGATGAGTCTTGTGTGCCAAGTGTGGTTCTGGGGAGAATCTGCACGGTAATGATCTGTGTTAGCTTCCCATTACTGTAACAGATAATTGAGATAATTAATTTATAAAGATAAAGGGTTTATTTTGGCTCCATTTTGGAGGTTTCAGCCTTTGGTTTGTTGGCCCTTTCGTTTTTGGGTTTGTGGGGGAGGCTAGGGTGCAGTATTGCAGAGAACAAGTGGTAGAAAAGCTGCTCCCCTCATGACAGGAATGTGCAATTGAGAGGAGTCCACCGACTTCCACCCTCTTCTGTAGTACAATTCCAGAGGCTGTTTCTTAAAAGCTTTTACTTCCTCCCAAGAGTATCACAGTCTGGGTACTCTTACAAGCCTTTAACACATGGGCCTTCTGGCCCATGTTATATATATTCAAACCATGGAATGATCTAATTAGATTTGCAATAAAGTGCCTGATTTTGTTTGTGGTGTGACTGATGAAGTGAAGGAAGATGAGTAAAGCCATTAATGGGTAGTGATCTAGATAAGGCAACTTATCTGAAGTATGAGTAGGACATTGGCTGAAGAAAAGTGAACTTACGAAGACATGTAGAAGTCAAATTCAAAGAGGCTTGGTAAGTGCTTGCTAGTGGAGGACAAGGGAAGGAAAGAATCAAAGGCTAGTTCTAGGTGTGCTACCTGAGAGAGACTATGGAGCTAGGGATGGAGCTTAGAGGTAGACTGCTTGCCTAGCATGCACAGGGCTCTTGGGTTCAATACTAAATGTGCATTCATGCATACATACATACATATATGTACTATATATGTGATAGAAAAATACAGTGAATGTTTACATTTTAAAAAATTGATTATAGTAGAAGACTATAATTGCCATTAATCCTCTTGAAAATGCAGTTCCTGGCTGTGACCATTCAGTACTTAACCCATTGTTTTTGTTACTTTCTGAAGCAGTTAGGAAAGTCTTTTTTCATGTCTTTTGTTGTGCTGTTGTCCCTGCCTCGATGTTGTGAATCAGTTCAAAGTGCTTATATTTTATGGTCAGTTTGACTTTGAGAAACAGCCATAAGTTACATGGTGCCAGACCCAGTAAATAAGGTGGATGAAGACATACTGTAATGTTTTTAAGAGCCCGCTGTTCCATTGGATGGCAATTGGCAGTAGCATTGACTCCATCTTTGATCACATTTCACCAAGACACTTACAAAGGAAGACTTCCAGAACCAATTGAGAAAGTGGCAAAAATGATAGAATAAGTGTGTTCAGAGCAAGGGGAAGTATTTTGAGAGATTAATGGCAGTGTATCTTTTTCTGTAATAGATTTTTGAAAACTTAAACATGCAACATATATTTTGATATCTATCTATTCCTTTTATCTGCCCATCCAGTCTGTCCCATCTATAATAAATGTGCCATTCATCCAAAATCCGCATTGTGCATACTGTTGTCCTTTCTTATTCAGGACAGAACAGTGTGTTGAAGAAATTTCAGAGTCACCTTAATATCGTGGAGTAAAAATTTGAGTCTTAACTTATGCATTTGGAGCTGTTTAATGATTTGCACCTATTTCTGATGAGCCTTGGACATGTGATTTTATTAAAAAGAAGGAGAAAGCATAACATAAAATTCTTAAGAATAAAAACAGGTCAGTAGAAGATGATTAAGACAAGCTTCCTACATGAATGCTGAGGTTTCTTGACCACAGCAAAGTTTTGTGTTGAATACTTCCTAGCAGTGTCCTTAAACGTAGAGGGTGTTGCCTAGAAACACTTACAGTTTCTGACTCTATATCCAGCACTGTACTCCTGCTCATGGTGCAGTGTGCCGTGTGTCTTGACCTTTCTGAGTTTATTTTCTTCAGTGAAAGTACAGTTTCTTTCTAGGTGTTACTTCTACTCTGAAAGCTGTCCATCTGGAATTTATTGTATCGGGTTCTCTGTGTTAATGAAAAAAAGTTTATGCAATTGGAATAATTTAGAGATAATTATTTGCATTGCAGATAGATTTTCTTTATAATAGAAGTTACTTTGTGAGGAGTCCTTTTAGAGAGCTTGCTGTTGTTTGGAAGAAAAAAACACTATGAACTTGGGGTTAAAAGAGTTTATCTGAAAATGAGGTTGTATGCATCTATTAGTTGTATGACTTAATTGCTTTAAATCTTAGTGTCTTCATTTTAAAATTAACATATTAATGCAATGCATGGCCATTGTGGAAGTCATTCTCAAAGTTGTCAGGAATTATATAAATGGAAGTTATTCTTGCTCAAAGGGTAGTCATCATAACCCAATATATGTTCACATAATTCTCTTAGTGTTGGTCCTGATTCCAGGAAGTGGTTCCTAGTTCCATAAGCACTGTAAAGACCCACGTACAATGGCGCAGATGATAATGATGGTAGGTATTTTACACTGGAAAGTGTTCTTACATTCTCTGCAGGTCTCTGAATTCAGGCTTAACATAACCTTTCAGGCTTAACAGGTCTCTGAATTCAGGCTAGACATAACCTTTCCAATGACTTTAGTGCAACTGGGATCCTATCTTGACCTTGGGAAGACTCCTAATCAGTCTGCATTTACCTGTTGATCTCTGCCCACCTGTTTTAGCTTTGTGTTGCTGTGACAAAATTCCTGAGAATAACTTCAGTCCTTGGTTAGCTAGTTCCATTGCTTTTAGGCCTGTGGTGACGTAGAGACCTTGTGATGGAAATGTATGGCAGATGCTAACTGCTCACCTCATGGCAGCCAGGAAGTATAAGGAGAGTGAGAGACAGAGGGAAGAGTGGGGCATAACATACAATCTCCAAGGTATTGTCAATAGGACCCACTGCATTACCTCCCAATAATGCTATAAAATTATAATCCCATCAGTGGATTAACCCACTGAAGATTTAGAGCCCTCCTTGTCCAATAACCTTCTAAAAGACCTATCTTTGAACACAAGTCTTTTGGGAGAGGGCACTTGAGCTCCAAACTATAATGCTGTGATTTTACCAGTATTAAAAAGACTGTGCCTCAGCCATATGAAACTCACATTTTATTATGTTCGGTTTGCTTGTCTAGTTCCAGGTATGGCACTGACATAATTTTGTCAGCCATTATGTTTCAGAAGTACTTGCAAGAGTCCAAAATGAATGTGGTAAAAGAGGTCGCAGTGTTAAATAGCATACCTTGCTGAGTACACTGATCTCAAAATGGGGCTTGGAATCCACAGTGTGTGAGAGATTTTTGTAAATATGTCCCAGCACTTACTGGATGAAAGTTTTAAGTACTGAGTGCTTCTGCTTTTATTTTCCAAGAGGTAACAGTGCTGCAGGGGCAAAGATGATGTGTATATACACATTTAGGAAGGGAGTCTTTAGATGAAGGGACTGCAGCTCCTTTCAAGGCCCTAATCTACTTTTCTAGGACCTACAAATGTAGATTAGAGTGAGTCTAGCAGTCACCTTTCTGTGATAAAGAGTCTCCCTGATCCCCTAAAGTTAAAATGTATGGTTCTAGTTAGCATATGGTTCTGCGGGCTTCACAGATATGTGTTGGCAGCATTTAGCCAGTATCCCTGAGTATGCCTGTGCAATGACTAATATAGATAACTTAGTAAATGTTTGTTGAATGGGTGAATTAATAGAATGGTTATGACTCTGTTTCAGATACTGTGATAAATGTTACACATTATCTCTAATATGCTCTCAGTATCATTTATTATCATCATTATAGATTCAGAGAATCAGTGTCCCTTTTTCAGTATCACATTGCTAGTATTTGGCAGACTTCAAATTTTCATAGCTTTCTAGTATTTGGCTCCCAATCATGAGCTCCTGAATATTGCTTAGACATGTTCTCCCCCAAAATGGACAAATGCGAGGACTCTCAGAGATAAGGGACTGAGGAGTACAAAGAGAGGCCCATCTAATTACTTCCCTTGTGTCTGATTCACTGGAGTATAATTGGACTAGATGCTCAGATACTTTCCATTATCCTGTTAGGTTTTTGTTTATTTTGCCTTTAAGTTTATTAACATGTAAGGCTTGTTAGCTTTCCAGAGTTAATAGGAACTGCAGGGATACTTTGATTAGTGCTAAGAAAGTCCTGTAGGTATGTTATAAGCTACAGGGAAAAGTCTAATTGGAGACACAGTCTCTCAAGTTTTGTTCAAAGTCACCTCTTAATAAAGAGCCCACTCTTCCCAGTTTGGCACCACAGTCCTCCCTCTGTCCCAGAACCTGACCAAAGGGTGTTCCAGGAGGCTCAAAACATTAGCAGTGACAGGAAACTCATCATAACTGAACAAAGCTTATTTAATCCTTGAGTAGATTTGGATGTTTGGAATTTTTTTTAAAGCTTCTTATGTCTTCAGCCCCTTAGACCCAATTTCTTTTTGTGGGCTCTTAACAGGTAGGAATGTTCTCCAGGGTGATGTTTCAAATATCTTAAGCCTGACGATCTTTACCATGTCTTGTCTCTGGAGGATCTAGTTCCCTCAATAGCTCATCATCTGTCCTGGGTGTTGTTCTTGTGCTGTAAATATACAAATATTATAATATATTTATATTATATAAATATATAATATGTATACTATTGAATTACTATTACAGATAATAAATTGTCATAAAACAAAAGTCTATTAAGAACATAGCAACTTTGTATGCTTTAATCTTGTAACTTGAGCAACTATTTCTAAGAGGATAATATGTAATTTATTAACTAGTGATTTCTTATTGTTTATCTTTTTTTTTGAATTCTGTATTATCTCTACCCTTTACATGCTTTTGTCTCTCTTTAAATAAAATCTAAAGAAAAAAAGAACATAGCAAACTATAATAAAAAGAATATAGCCTATTTGCAAGAATTAAAGTATTACAGTGAAGATCTTAAAAGATCACAGTGGAGGACTTGTTTTGAATGGAACCTGAAATTTGTCATTTTCACCCTGTAGTTTATAAAAATATTTGGCCTTTCAGTAATTTTGGACAATTAGTGTTATCGAACAGTAATTGTGTAAGTTTTCAGCTAAACCGTTTACACAGTTCTCTTTCAATTCTCCTAGGCATGCTGTTTTATAGGTATCCCCATTTTTATGTGAGGAAAGAAAAGTTAAAAGAGATTAAGTAACTTGCCTAATACCACCTTAAACTGAGGAGCTGGGACCTGCCAAACTCAGTGTTGAGTGCAGGACTTGAACT
>PVLA01000017.1:0-67500 GCA_004027455.1 Hydrochoerus hydrochaeris | reverse complement strand
TATTTACCTCTGGGTTGTATGTGTTGATATTCCATTACCTAGATTGTCTTTTCATCAGAACTGGTATAATTATAATGCAAAATTGTTTCAGTTTTTTTTTAATTATTTGCAAGTCATAGATTGTGATAGTGGTGGTCAGGGTTTCTGTAATTTGTTGTGATTTATGGATACTTGGAATGAGCCTTTTGTTGTATAGGAAGAGGGTCCTCTAAGGACTGATATTAAAGCAGCAGTTGATTGTTGACTGTTCAAATAATTGGTGATCAGGAGTCAAGTGTTGGTCATTGTAGCTAAACCGTTTTCATAGGCGGGTGAAATGACTGCTTAATGGCTGAGTTTGATCAGCTTTAGAGTAAAGAGCTTGAATGTGGCTACTAATATAGGAGTTTGGTTCATTGTAAGGCTTTTCTAACAGAAATAATCTGAAGGGTTTGCTTTTTAAAAAGAATTGGTGTTATTTGTAGTCAAGGTAGACACAGTAGGCAGCACAGCTGTGACTGCCAGGGAAAGTCACTAGGGGGATATTCATAACAAGGAAATATTGGCAAATAAATGATGAAGAAGGGGAAGAAATCTCCAACATGTTAAATTGGAGCACTGTCACTGAGATGATTAATGGTGTTGTGTATTTTTAGTGAAGATGCTTATCTGAATTGTCCGGAAACTATAGTATACATTTCATAGCATCTATAAAAAAGCATGTGGTGTACAAACACACTGCATAGAAAAAGTTGTGGACTCAGATTTTATTTTCCCAACTAAGTCTCTGGATTTTATTTATTAGAAAGCTGCTATTAATGTATACTGTATATAGAGTTTGTTTTTTCCATATAATATGTTTAATATTAATAAGTTTGATACAGCTTTTCTCTGTAAAATATTGAAGATGTTTTATAAAAATGATGTTTCTTTTCAACACTGTAGAGGATGAATATTATTAACAATAGAGAAATGAGCAGTGCACAGATAATCTAGGCAAAAGAATATCACTGGATGAAGGGCTAAACTTTCATCAGTGAGGGGATAGGAAGTATTTTCCAAATTATTCTTTGTCTTTTCCTGATAAAGGAGTGGCTACCTTGGAAGGTCTTTTATCTTTCAGCCATGAATATCTCAGTTCCATGGCATGAATCATCACCTGCATGAGGGATTGTATATAAACTATAGAGTTACATCCTTGGAGAAGTTACATAACCTCCTTGCACCAATCTTTACTGGTAGATGTAGGAATAGATTCAGACAAATGACATAGAATCCTACCTTCAGTGAGTTTACAATCTTACAACACAGTTTTCCAAGTTCTGAGTCACTATCCAAATTAATCGATATAAATTCAATTTGGTAGATCAAGATCAGAATTTAAAAATTAGAGTATTTAATGTCTTGTGTGTAGTAAGAGTTTGTTTTATTTTATAAGGCTTGTTTTAGTTTTATCTGCTTATGTGTGTGGACATACAGCTGTACATATGTGAATACATATGTTATGAGGTCATGAGGTGTTTCCTGTTGACTCATATCCAAAAAAGAATGAGAACCACTATAATAGAATATTGAGGAGGTAAGTATATAAACATACCGTACAGTTATTTCATTATGCCTTCAGGAGATGGTAGATTAGAAAGGCAGAAAGGCTTTAGCTATCAAGAGGCTGCACTATCAGGTTTCTCATATTCAGTAATCTGTGGGGAGTCAACTTGGGCAGTTTTGTGAGAGGCAGTTATTTGCACCTATGTCTCTGATTGGTGACATTGTGTTAGTAACTTGAAGTCAGAAAAAGTATTTGTATGATGGAAATTAAAACAGTGCAAATCAAGGACCTTTATCACTAAAACTGGTTGTTGAAATTTAATAGTATATTGTCGCTCATATTCCTTCCAACTATCATTCTGTGGTTTTATAATCATTGTGAACTGTTACATTAGAAACATTGTATGTTGCATTTAAATTTTATTAGGAGTTATTAGAATGATTAGACAATTGTTTCTATAATAAAAATTTAAAACAGATAGGAATAAAAACCTCTGTGATTAGTTATTTCAAAAGATCTGCAATTTATTCCTTAAAAATAAGGGCACCAGTTACTCTAAATTCTTATATTCAATGTTTATTAAATTTCCAGTTTAAAACTTTTAAGTTGCAATTCATGGTATTAGATTTTTGGCAAAGGATAGAAAAAATTAATCTTAAAAATGACTAGAGTTGTAAATATTTTACAAAAATCATTGTTTTTTGCTGAGAAGCCATTTTGCTAAGCACTGAAACTTTCAGGTTCAAGTCCCCTCCGTTTTTAAATGAGCCTTGTGTTGGGGGCTGGAGTACACTGGGATTGAACCTAAGGCCTTTGCATGAGCTATATCCCCAGGCTTTTTTTCTTTTTCTTTCTTTCTTTTTTTTTTTTTTTTTGAAACATGGTTTTGTTAAGTTCTCTATGCTGGGCCTCAAATTTGTGATCCTTCTTCCTCAACCTTCCAGTTAACTGTTTTTATAGTTTATAATAATTTGTCTGTATTTAGTGAACTAATCTCTGAATTGGTGGATTTGATTGGAGGTGCTAATATTCTTTCCAAATTAAAAGTCATCAATCTTGTTTGTTTCTGTTTTCAAATGAAAAAGAAAAACATAGCAAATCTAAAAAAAGAGGGGAAAAAAACCTGTTTATTTTAACTATGACTTGGAATTTTAGTTTTAAGCCAAGAAAGTACTTGATGAGTCAAGAAAGGAACTTACATGGACTGGAGAGATAATTGTAATAATGAGTTCATGGAGTATCACTGGTGTTTGTTAATGTGTTTGACAGTGAGGAGAATAGGTTGGGATCAACTGAGTCTCAGAGTTTAAGTTGCAATTTAGTGCCACTGAGTCAAGTACAGAGCAGACACTACATTGGTATTGGAGTAAGAATGGGCATCCTTAAAACCGTGCCCAAGAACAATCATTTCACCAGTGTTTAGACAGTCATCCATCAGTGAATAGGAGAAAACTGGAGTGAATTACTGTTATCTGAGTATATCGTGCCATTACTATATACTGCATTATGCATTTAAAATAAACACACAGTCACGATTGAGAAGCCTCAATTAAGAAGATGCTTCAGGTTGTCACCTACAGCAGAAGAGGTCCATTAGCAAAGTCGTGTTTCTTTTTTTTAACTGTCTTCTGTCCCCAGTCCCAATCTATTTTGTGTGACATTCATTTCACCTGGACACCTAGCTAGTGCTTCCAGTCTGGGCCTCATACCCACTTGGCATTATTGTCTGAACCCCTCATTGCAAATCAGGTGTTGTCAACTGATAATGCTGTTCCTACCAGGACCATTTGCATTTTAATAAGCATCTCCAAGTGAACAAATTCAAGGGGGAAAATAAGGAGTCTTCTTCAATACAGTCATTTCAGACACCAGGGCAGGGCTTGGAGAAATTAATAAGGAACTGGAGGGAATCCAGTTTCTTCCTTTCTTCAAAATAACCCAGAATGTGAGTGTTCTACTCCAGGTAGCATTAAACCTGGGTGTAGCTAAGAAGCTTGGGTTTGGGAATGGGAATATTCTGATTCAAAATAGGGAGGAATTGACCAGATCTAGAGAACAGGATAGTGAGTGAAAGAGCTTACCGTTCCATGTCAGCTGTGCTGTGCCAGGCGGAACGGGTTTCACAGGTTATCCCTATTAAAAAGGATAAGAAAGGTGCTTGTCAGGAGGGGCGCTGGGGCAGGAGATGGTCACCTGTGCTGAAGGGGAGGAAAGGCGCCAGCAGCAGCAGCAGCAGCAAATTCATTCACTGGTTATGAATGAGTGATTGATTGGTAGCCTGATTGATTGCTATTATGCTCCCCCATATTACACTGATTTATGGAAGTTGTGTTTGCATCAGTAAATAACAAAGAACCGAGAAAAGGGTTAGAAATATGTAGTGAACTTCATGAAGAGCTATAATACAGTCCTTATGGTAAGCAGACATTGTAGCAAGAACTGCTTAAGCCTTTCCATATCAGATGAATTCTAATTTTCACATCATTCCTTTTGGACCTTGGCATGGTTCTAATGGTTTCTCTCACTTAATCTGAGTACCACATCAATGACTTTGCCTATGAATTGCTTGATATGGCATATGTTGGTAATATGAGTAGCATTAAAATATATTATTTGGGATATTACAGACTAGAATAGACTAAAATTAATCTATTCATTTAACAAATATATTTTAATATCACTCATGGGTCAGATGCTCTCTTAGTTACTTTCTCTCCTTGCTGGGACAAAACACCTGACACCCAAAATGAAGGAAGGAAAGGTTTATTTAGCTCACTGTTTGTGGAGGTTTCAGTCCATAATCAGCTGGCTCCAAGGCAGGGTGCCCTGGCAGTGAAGCAACATTTTAAGATGCAGCCAGAGCAAAAAGGAGGAAAACAAACCTCTTTTCCTCTCTTATGTTGTATGTAGACCACTCCCCCATCCCCTGGGGCTGCTGTAGCACTCACAAAACCTCTGTGCCCTCCTTTGCACAGGATAAGGATATTTACAAAGTGAGAACCCTGGCTCCCTGCTGAGTCTCTCAGTTAAGCTTCTAAACTTCTCATTTTGACATAGTGTATCACCCATAACAGATATTATTCTATGCAAACTGTGTAGTGACTCATTCATTTAGAGGTGAGGTAGAAAACTGCTCTTCACAAGCCTAAAAACTAAGCTATCAACAAGTAATTGTGCTTTTGCATGAAAGAGAGATAAATGCCAACCATACGAGGGTAACACAAAGGGTCATTTTTAATAAGTCACTCAAGCTTTGGTGAATGGAGAAAACACTGAATCTTGGGAAGAAATGCTTAAGGTAGTAATTTGGGCTAAAACACAAGTAATTCTGGTATAACAGGTTGCAAGTGGCACAAATGAGGAGGTGAGATTGGAGAGGAGGGGTAAACAAAGGCATCCAATCCCATCCTGTGTGAGCTGCCAGGAAAAGGAGAGTGTGACACAGGATGTGACTATGGAATTATTCTGGAGGAAGGTTTCTCTCACTTAATTTGAGCCCCACACCCATGACTTCACCTATAAATTACTTGATACGGCATATATTGGTAATGTGAATAGTATTAAAGTATATTATTTAGGCTTATTCCAGACTAGCTTAAAATTAATTTATTCATTTAACAAATGACATGCTGCCCTGGGAGTGGCCCCCAGCTTATCTTCTTGCTGTTTAAAAACTCATTTAGTGTCCTTTGCAAGGAAAAATGTGAAATGTGAATTCGTTAGTTTGAAGTTACTTTAAACTTATAAATATGTTGACCAACTCTCCCAATAGGATCTTACTTATGATCTGCCTGCTTTCACTTGCGTGGGGGAGTCTATAATGTTGGCCTTTCTCCTCAGAGACCACTTGTAATTCAAGATACACAAATGCCAGAGAGTAAAAACGGCAGTGTGATTTAGAGTGAAAGAATATTAATTGGCTTCACTGGAGTGTATATTTTATTATGAGAGAAGTGACTACCTAGATTTTAGAAAATAATTAGTTAGTGACTCACCTGTTGCATGTATGTGCACTCAAGAAACTTAGGAACAGAAAGTAAAGATCAAGGTGAGAGGAACAGAGCTACAATGAACCTTTTGTAGACAAACTGTTGAACTATGGTGCTCAAAATCTCTAACAGGTGGTTTCAGAGAAAGAGAGGCAGAGATACCAGTGTGCCTGTGCTCAGACTTTTAAAAATAATATGGCAAATTTAGAGTAGTACATAAACTATAGTTTTAATTAGTTTTCTTCACCTTAAGAGCAGCTTATTTTGTGTGCTTAGTTTATAAATGGGACTTAGTTTATACACCAGAGAGAGAATTATGGTTTTTTCTTTGATTATAGCCAATCTGGTTTAAGATGCACAAATCTCATGCACTAGTATTTGACCATTACTAGAGATGGTTAAACTTCTTAAAAATGGATCTGATTTGATTGTAGCCCCACACTTATCTAGTGGATATGAGATAGTGGCAAGGTTACTTAAATCTTTAAGTATCTTTTTCTTATCTCTAAAATGGGGGTAAAAGCTACTCCTTAATAGCTTATTTTGAGGATCAATGTGATGATGAAGATGATAGAAATTACTAAAATTACTGATCTTTACCACATACTGATGTCAGGCAGTGGGCTAACAGCTTAATATTCATTAAAAAAAAATCTTTACAATGCACTTAAGCATTAGCCATGATTATTACCAGCATTTTATAGCTCAAGTAACAGAGGCTTATAGAGCTGGAAAAATTCACTCCAGGTGAAAGAAGTTAGGATGCGATGGATTTGATTAACTTCACCGAACTCTGGCCCCCTGACCAAATGAAGCCTCTGTTTCCATTCTGTAGATAAAATTTTATTGGAACACAGCCACACCCATTCATTTATGTATTGCCTGTGACTCATTTCCTGTAACAAGGGCCCACCTGATTTGTGGTGACAGACCATATGGCTCCGAAGGCCCCAAATATTTACAGTTTGGCTGTTTATAAAAAAGTTTGCTTGCTCCTGCGCTGTACCTCAGGCTGTCTGATTTCAGATTCTGAAGTGTAAAGCATAAGGCCCTAGGTTCAATCCCTAGGACTATACAGGAAAAGAAAAGAAATGAAAGTAAAAGAAAAGAAAGTAAAAGACCCACAAAAAACAAACAAACAAGACTCATTATGGTGCTTACCATATTCACTAAAAGAACAGTACTTCATTAGTCATTTAAAATCCAGTTGTTCACCTTAAAGATCTTGTCTGCAAAACGCAAATAACAGGCTTTCAACCTGCAACAAGGTAAGCCGTTCTGATTATAGAGACATTGACAAAAAGTTGCTAAGGGAACATATTCTGAATTGTATTTTCTTTGTTATGTATTAGTCTCTGCATGTAATATAAATGAGAAAAGTCTCATTTTCATAGGAATTAAAGTATAGTATTCCATTTAAGGGGATAGTTGTGAATTTTAGTGAACATTCAGGATATTTTAAAAATAATTTCATGTTTTTAGGACATTTAAGAAAATATATTCCTTGTTAGAAATGCATATAATATTGTAGAAAATCTGCTTATAATAAAATTTGTATTGTTAAAAATATTATAAACACTATGTTTACAACAGGAAAAAGCATGCACCAGGATTTATTTCTTTTAATGAAAAGATGAATATTTAACATGCTTCCCCCAATAGTCTTATTAACAACAAAGGGATAGAATTATGGCTTTTAACTTTACCCTACTTAGAAACTTTTATTTCCATGTGTTTCTGTGGATGCAGGGAATTTCCTGTGCTCTGTTCAGTAAATGGCCATGGATTTGTGTTTCCTTGGAGCTTACTCAGTAAGAGATGGTGGGCATGCTGCTTTGCTGAGGGAATATTCTTGAAGCGTTTCTGTTTATTAGGCCCAAAGTCATGTTTCTGGGCCAGTACATAAGTGGTTCCTATATTAGCTATTTTATGACATTTTGTGCTCTTCTCTTAGAATAGCTCTCTTTAAAATAGAAATATAATAGTATATTTTAATTTTAAAACATTTACAAAATTCATGTAATCATAGATGAAAGAACACCAATATCATTTTTATTTGTGACTCCATAGGTTGCCATTGTCAGTAATTTGGTTTCTATCTTTGCATCCTTCTATATAATTTAATGTATTTATATGCCCATCACCTTTTGTAGATGTATGTTCAGTCATATTTTATGGAAATGTCTTATAAATCCATCCATAAATAACTCGGCTTGAAAATTTCTAGAGCCAACTTTTTTTTAAGGATAAGTGGAAGGTGTATACATCACTTCCACATAGAAATGGGGTTCTTTGCAGATATCTTTTTTGGTATGACTTACGTTTTTCCTAGTTTATTTTTTGAGTGGGATTTACTTTTTTACTTGAATTTAAATTTTGCTAGCAAGAAACTGATGTATTCACTGGAGATTTGATTTTCAACAGAAAAGTCCATCCTTACAACCTCAATATTTTTAAATATAGAAATAATAAAATCATTTATATATACAGACAGTTTTGCAAGTTATGGATGAAGCTAGTGGTGAGAAGGGTGTGGTGAGTTAAAGAAACATATAGATGTTTAAGATCAGAATATGTTCATGTAAGAGAAGGCACTGTTAAGTGATAAGAGTTTTTGGCCTACTTTAAAACTCATTCTCTCTCACACCACATCGGTGCAGCATTCCTCTAGGTTGCTTAAACAAAGAATCCTTTTTTACTGCATTCAGCATTAAGATGTCTAGATCTAGTCCTTCAAACAGAGTGGGCTGGGTCCTTTGAGGATTTTGGTTCAGTGACTAGTGTGTTAAGAAAACATTCTGGGGTGATTTTTCCAATGGCAAACTTGAGTCCTTTCTCAGTTGCTTATCACTGCAAATTCTTTGAAATTGGGTGCTTGAGGTTTATGTTACTATTGTTGCCTCATCTTATTTAAAACCTAATTTTCCTTCCCTTTCCTTGGCCCTGCTGTAAAGGAAACCTGGACCTCACTCTGCCTGTTACTAAGGAGGACAGACTGATTTCTCTTATGAGCTAGTCTCACTACTTTACTTGTGTTTCAGCCAACATAAGTTTTCATAACAGCACCATTTTCTTGACTATTGCCTGTTGGGTCCTTACAGCAAATTGCAGCTATCTGCATACCTTGGCCTTGAAATCAAGAAAGCCACAACATTTTTAATGATTCTTCTTTTTGGTTCCTCTCTCAAGTCCATTAACAAAGCTGTTTTAAACATGAAATCAAATTAGGTTGGCTTCATCTGGCACAAGCCTCCTATCTCATGTACTTTAAGTATTGTCTGTGTCTCCTGGTGAGAAATGCATTTTCCTGTGATTGTAGGGCGATCTTTGCTCATTTTCTGGGGGAAACAGCATGCTCCTCCAAGGACTGCCTTACTCTTTGATGGCTTGCAAGGGGAAACTAGGAAGTGGCATGTCTGACTTTCATACCTTGGCAAAATTCATCCACTTTTCCAAATCTTGAATTATGTTCAGTTTAAATGGTGGGATTCATGTCTCTACATTTTTATAAGAGGTTTGGATATGCATCTGGTGGGAATTGAAGGGGAGAATAAGTGTGTTTCTGAGCTCCTGTAAAATTTATGATCAATAAATTTATTTGAGAGCAGGACTGTTTCTCCTCTTTTGTGAATGCTACTTGACTAGACCTAGTAGCAATTTATATGAGGCTTGTAAGAATAAAGAATGCTGAATTTTAGAAAAAAAATAACATGGTACTTTTGAAATGTCTCAGGGAGGAGAAGACTGAAAAACTAAAATTATGGACCAGCACATTTTAAGTAGCATATATTTTATAAGGGTCTGGTGGCACATTTTGGTTCAGTTGCACCAATGATAGCTTAACTGGGTTTGTTCAAGAGAGATGTGCAGAACATAAATGTTTGCTGTGTTCACAGTGTCTTCCGAAGGCAAGGTTCTGATACATGTAAGAGAAATACTCATTGCTGTCCAGGTTGTTCAGTGTAAGGCCAAGTTCATCCTGGGAACAGTGGAAGCCGTGACTTTTGGCAGTGAAGTTATGTTGCAGTTTCACTATTTCTGTGCCTGTGTAGCTTGGTTTTCCATCTGCAGTAATATAGATGAGGCTGAAATCTGAAAAAAAGAAACTAACCTGTTCCAAATATGTTGCCCTATAGTTCTCAGGTATTACTGAAATTAACCCAGGAACTCTTGTTTGAAATGGATAATGTAATTCTTATTTTGTGTTTGAGAAAATGTCAGCTCAGAGAGGTTAGGTGAGTTGCTCAGGTCATGCAGCTAGCAAGGTATAATCTGATAGCTGTGTATACGAAGCCAAATCAGTCTTTCTGACCTAGTCATTCGCCGCCTTTAGGTGAATGACAGTTCAAGCTGAAAGTTTTTTGGAACTAGATGGTCCTTTACCTCATAGTCATCCATCTTCTTTTTATGGGTGCTTTACTGTCACAAAAAAGTAACACCCCATTGAAGAGGAGTGAGATTTGTTATACTGAATATTAGTCATTTGCAGAGTGTGTGGCGGGAGTCCTTTTGAATGTAAAACTGAATAAACTCCAGCTTGAGGCAGTGACATCTCCCCTGTGGAAATTCAATGTGTCTTCACTCTGCAGTTATCACACAAATCTGGATGAATCTCAACTTTTTGTCTAACTTCTAACTCTTGCCAAACTCCAGTTTTTATATTTTCAAGCTACACGCATTCCTACATGTGTTCCACTTTATTTCAACTTCCACATGCAACGACCAACAAATTGGCAAGCATACACATGGAAATTCCCCATTAATCCTCAGAGCAACCTGGTGAACTGCTTCATCTCCATTCTACATGGAAAAAAACAAGCCCTGTAATCATAGCCCTAGTGTAACGTGGCTGATCTGCAAGTCAAGACCTTTCTTGTATCCCACATAGGGCTTCTCCAGGACAGTGAACCATTCCCCCAAAACAAAACCTAGCATCTTCCCCAGAAAGTTCCTGTCATCCTTTATGCTTGTTTTATCTTTTTGGTGACTGCTGGGAGCTGGATGCTGAGCAGGCACTGTAAACTGAGCCATATACCTAGCTTTTATTTTTATAGTCATTCAGATGGACTCTTGGAAGTCCTTTTCATTCTCTTTCATCTCAGTATCCCATTTATGGCATGACGTCTTCTAAAATTACTTCCTTTCTTTTTGCATTTCTCCAATTCAAGTGATTATTTCATGTCTTCATTTTTCAGTCTCCTAATTAATGTTAGTTTCTTTTTTGGTCATTTTCCTTCAGATAAATGAATACTTGAGTCCTACCAGTATATACAAACTCCATGGTAAGGAATGCAATTTTTTTAAAATGGGATACCTTATAGTTACAATATTGGAACATTGTTTCCAACCTGTTTCCTTACACAAAGTCATTGACTGCTCATTCTCCCTGCATGGTGTCTATAATCTTAACTAAATGTTTATAGCTCCTAGTTTTGTTCTAGTCTCCCTTTAAAACTCTCTTTCTCCTCTACAGTCTGCAGCACATGTGCTTTGCTTCTTTCCATGAAATCCATTCCCAGTTTAACACAGACCTGTCACTTTGGTTTGCTCCTTTGTGAAGTCTCCCTGAACTAGTTTTTATCTAGTGTGGTTTCTTTTCTGTTAATACACTGAGTACTTTCTATAACAAGGAACAATTGTTTGGGATATGTCAGTGAAAAAAGACCAAAATCTCTGTCCTTAAAGTTAGACAGCATTGCAAACAGGCAGTAAACAGCAAACATTAAAATGAAGAAAAACAGCTGGGTTTGGTGGTCCATGGTTGTAATCCCAGCACTCCAGGAACTAAGGCAGGAAGATTCCAAGTTAGAACCCAGTGCAGGGAATGTAACAATTTAGTGAGATCCTTTCTCAAAATAAAAATAATGTTTCAAAAGGGATGAGAAGATAGTAAAGGACCTGGCTTCAATTTCCTGTAAGGAAGGGGGAAAAAATCAAAAGGAGGAAATGTACTCTGTTAGGAGGGAATATAGCTGGTGCTAGGAAACAAAAATATGGATGTTAGGAAGGAATTATGAAGGTGGGTTTATTATGGTTTCTTATAGGTGAGGTGCCATTTAAACAATCACATTTGAGCAAAGAATAAGGAAGTAAGGGAATAAGGCATTCAGATAACCACAGAAAAGTGCACTATGGACAATGAACAAATGCCACAGAGGCGATAGAAATGAAGAGTTCAACACTAAGGAGGGCAGTGGGAGTGATCAGTGGCAGGAAACAGGCCAAGCACATGGAAGGGATCCAGAATAAGAGCTTCTGGGAGGCCAGATGAGGTGCTGAGCTTTTCCTCTACTGAAATGAGGCCTTTTAGGATTCTGAAGTGAGAGCAGTGGGGTCTCACTGACCCTTAAGCTCAGTCTGGCTACTGGGACATGTGGGCAGGAGCAGGAAGTACAGCTTGGAGATTTGCGCCAGAGTCAAAGTGGCTTATATCAAAGGGGCAGAAATAGAAGTTGTGAGAAGAATTTGGATTTCCATATTTTTGAAGGAAGAGGCAATGGGATTTCCTAATAGATTGGATGGGAGGGGGCTTATAAAACAGAGTGAAGTCAATATTGAAGCTATGATTAAATGCTAACATTTCATTTATTTTATACCATAGACATGGCAGCACTCTGTAGTAAATGTGCAAATAAATGTCTTTTAGGAGCTCATAAACTTAGAAATGAAGCACAACACAGATTTATAAAGATTACATGGCAAGAGGGTGTGTGTGTGTGTGTGTGTGTGTGTGTGTGTGTGTGTGTGTCTTAGTTACTTTTCTCTCATTGCTGGGACAAAATACCTGACACCCAAGATGAAGGAAGGAAAGGTTTATTTAGCTCACTGTGGAGATTTCAGTTCATAATCAGTTGGCTCCAAAGCAGGGTGGAATGGCAGAGGGGCAACACTTGAAGACAGCAGAAACCAGCAAAGCAGCAAGAACAAAAGTAGGGGCAGAGCAAGCCTCTTTTCTTCCCTTATATTATATGCAGGCCACCCCCTGCCACCCAGGGCAGATGTAGCCTTCATAAAATCTCTGCGTCCTCCTCTTGCACAGGATGAGGATATTTACAAAGAATGAACCCTGGCTCCCTGTTGAGTCCCTTAGTTATACTTCTAAACTTCTTAAGTTGACACTGTGTATCAACCATAAATGTGTGTGTTATCTCCATAAGGTTGTAAATTCCTTAAAGATCTTACATACTTTACAAATATTTGGAAAGGTGCTTCCTGAAAGCCGATGACATTCTTATGATGCAGTAGTGTTGAAACAATGAGAGCACTTCAGATAGTAAATGGTCAAGCTTTATTGGAAGACTGAATGTATTCCAACCCTAAGTCTGTTGCTTACTTGCTTTGCTGGGAGACTTTGAACAAGTTCTTTAGCTCTTTGTTTCCCATTTTCTTGCCTGTGAAGTGATGGTTGTATCTCATATAATTTACCATGGGATTAAAGGAACTAATAAATTTAAACTGTTTAGAATAAATGCCTAGTACATAGTAAATACTCAAGTAGGGTTATGAAGCCTAAAAAAGTGTTCAGGAAAAATTAGTTAAAAGAAATTTTTACTTTTAGAACGATTCCTTCCCACTTGTGCCTTAACCATTCATGTTCAAACCTTATTCTTTATATACATTTATTAACCATGTCCCATAGTAAGCTTTGCTCTCTTGTTGATGGTTAAAAAAGTCATAGAGAATGCATTTGGATCAATCTGATTACTTCTTCAGAGGTGACTGTAGAGGCTAGTCAGCAATCTTTCTGGTTGAATTTGATTGACGGACTGACAAACAACATTTGAATATTTTAACACATAAAAAGATGAGCGTTTTATTATTTTTTAGCTTAAAATGTTGAATGTGTATGAAAATGAGAAAAATAATTTTCAGGATAGATATGACTTCTCGTACATAAAAGCAAGGAGATCACATCAAGGAGGGAATATTATTTTTTTGCCCCAATACAGGAAATTACTATTTTCTTTCCATGTTTATATTTTGATACCTAATATCACCCTTCTTCTGCTTCCATTTTTCTTTTGTATGCTTGTAGTTCCTATTATCCCTTTTACTATCTGAGACTTACTTGGCCTTGTAATCCAGGAAGGATCAGCACATTGCTGGTGTGGAGCTCATGCAGACCTCTTTAGTGTCGGAGCAGGTTAGAAGAGCAGCTTAATTCTGCTTTCATCAATTCTGCTTGGTACTTCGGTGAGGCACTCAGGGTCTGTTTGAGCTCAGTATTCCTGATCCCATTCTATACATCCTAGATGGCTGTGCAGACAGCGGCTGTCAATGAGTAACAGGTAAATATTGAACAGGGAAGCCCTTTTGATTAACTTTGTGGATCATTATTTGAAAGTAATGTGGAGTTGGAGCAGCTCCATCACTCATGATTGCAGTGCCTGGCTGGAGGTGAGAGCATCAGGCTGTGATTTGGAAAGCTGAGGTTGCATTCTGTGTTCTGTACCTGTGTCTGTATTTTTCAGTGTTGAACTAGCTTGGGTATGCAAGGAACAAAACGATGACTATTTAGCATGATATGAATGGAAATGTTTGAGATGGCTAAGCACAAAGAATGCTCAAGAGGAAATCTGTACTATGTAGGTATAAAAATAAAATATATTAAATTATGTTTATGATCAGTTTTTAAAGTATATAAAAGTATGTTAGCTCTTGTATTTCTGTCCAATTTCAGAAATCCTGTCTTTCTATTTTCAGAAATCTATATGATAGAGCAGTTATGATAGATTGGGAATGAATTTTCCATCTTCCTAGTGCATGCTTGAAGGAACTAATTTTGGCCTGTTTCCCTAGATTTGCTCTATACCACTCAGTGAGTACAACTTACCCATAAAACATATAGCCAGAAGGTTGGTTTATAGTTGATTTGCTGTAAAGTGATTGTTATCCAGCCATTGAACCTCATGATAAATTAATGACTCATCACCATTAGGAATAACACTGTCATATCATATTAATTAATGTAGTGAGTTTATGTGAAATAATTGACTTGGAGAGTAGAAAGACATAGATGGGATTGCATTGACAACAGTTCTTTGCTCTCAAGAAATGTAAGTCAACTTACACTTATCTTACTTATCTGGCTGTAAAATGACACAGATAAACCATAATTAAGCTGTTCATGCATTTCCAGTAGATATTGAAGTCAGTGCTCAATAAGCAATTTTAAAATATTTTCATAACCTAAATATTCTAGAGTAAATCTTTTAGTTGGATTTTTAATTGTATTCAGTTGTAGAAATAATATTCAGAAAATTATATGTAATAATTAAGATCATTAAAACAAACAGTAACCACACTGCAAATATACCTCTGTCAAACTCACATTCTAGAGCCTTGGGTAAAAGGTAGGAATTTATGAGACTTTAAATATATAATTACAAAATTTTAGATTTGCTTATATGGATTAATGCTATTGTTGAATTTTAGCACATGTGAACCACGAAAGTGATAAAGTCTATATACAGTATGTTGAATGGCAGTTTAATTTTATTCAATGTATATAACTCAATTAAAAAATCAGCTCTAAAATAAAAAATAGTTTTCCTGACAATTATGTGAATAAAACATAAAGCAATTTTGCTAATTAGAGCTGTAAATTTAATGCTTATATTACATTTTTAAAGAAGGGATTTTGTATCTTTTTAAACTAAAATTTTTGCTTTTAAAAATGAGTAATGTCAAATATTCTTGTTTAATTGTAATATTCTAGACTAAAGAGAATTATCTACTCCTCTCATGAAAGAAAAGGATTTAAACTTCATTTTAAATTTCTTGAATAACATCAGCTAGATAAGTATCAGTCACAAAGGAAGGTATTACAAAATCACTATATTACATTCTGAATTTAGATAAACCTATAATGTGAACATGAAAAACAAATTGAAAATGTAATTTACCAAAGGTGAAGTTTCCTTTGTAACAGAAGTGCACTGACATATCATGCTACTTAAAGAGCAAGGTAGCCTCCTGCACTTGTCCCCTTCCCGAGGACCCACTATCTAATTTGGATGAGGACCCAAGTGAACATGTGTTCCATGGACCTATCCTAACCCTGAATGGGTATTTCACCTCACCACAAAGCTAGAGCATAATTCGACATAAATCATCAACTGGAACTGAAATACTAGGGAGTGCTGTGAGTGAGGCTGGAATTGGCACAGGCGTGTGGTAACATGTTCACTTAGTCTGGTGGTGAGCAGATACGGCCTTTGGTTTCCTTGAAATTATAGGTAATAAAGTTAGTGTTCAATCTCTCTTTCTGGATAGGAATCTTTATAACAGTGTTATTTTGTGTAGACTTAAACCTGAATTATGTTTAAAGAATTTTATTTATAAGAAAGATATATTAATTTTTTAAAAGTTTCCTAATAATTTCCACAACTTAAAAAAAGTATTTTACATTATTATGTTTATATTCTAACAGGAAGAAGAAAGAATTAGGCAAGCATTATATAAATGATGGTGCCAGCATTGCTGGTTTTTAATATTCCATTTTGGTCTCTGGACAGTGTGGTAATGCTTTATTTGGGAAAAATGGAATATATTGGGAGAGGGTGTGACTGATAATTTTGAAAGTTATTTGACTCCATTCATGAACAGATATTTGTTTATCAAGGAAATAGTTATCATATGTTTGTTTAAAGCTTTAAGTATCCCACACCTCAAAAAGTTTCAGTCAGGAGGAAAAGTAACACATATAATAATTTATTGATTCAATAACTATTTAGTGCATGCCTACTGTATAAAAGCAATATTCTAGGCCTTATATACTCAGCAGTGAGCAACACCTCTGGTATTCCTACAGCATGGGGTGATTAGTCAGTTGAACAGAGTGGACAATACATAGAGACATACTGATTTTTAAAGATAGGTTTGGGATAAATTAAGTCAGAGCTAGGAGATGAAGTATGGCAAATGCTTTTGATACAAGACAGATGGCCTACAGCCAAGTATAGCTCAACGGCACAGTGCCTGTCTGGCAAGCACGAGATCTTGAGTTCAATTCCGGTACAAAAAAAAAAAAAAAAAAGCCTGTATTGCACAGTTCTCTACAAGTCCAGAGGGACAAAATCATTTATAGTTGTGGGTAATTTAGGAACTCTTCTTGGAGATGATTGTAGTTTGAAGATGAATTTATTTTGAAAGTGTCTCATTAAGTAGCTAAGCCGTTCAGGTTACACTTGAACTTGTGACCCTTTGGCCTCGGCCTCCCTAAGTGCTGAGATTATGGGCATGTGAACCATACTTGGTTGCAAGCCATTTTTATACATGATAAATGGAAGATGGAAGCTAGAGTCTCTTTACAAGCTTGACTAGAAAGGGATGAGGCCGATGAGCCTGTGAAGGAGAGAGGACTTTTGATTTGGCATTTTATGCAGTTACAATATGTTGAAGTGTTGGGGTTATAACAAAATATGGATATTCAAGATTTCTGTAGCCTTTGTGCATGAAATGAACAAAGAGAGAGAAAATGAGAGAGGCAGAAAGAAAGAGAGAATGATAGGCTGTATAATTGTGAGTTAAGAAGACTATAAAATTTATGTCTCCACAACTATGAATTATTTCAAGATTTATTTAAGGCATATTATGTAAGTATGGCATGGGATAGAGAGATCATGCCATCTGACTCATGGAAAGTAATTTGTAGACTTGAAAGTTTGAAAGTTACTGTTTTGGCCTAGTATGCTGGCTGTGTTTTACATGATTGCCTACATTCTTCAAAAAGATTGATGAGAAAAACATTTTTTAAAAGTATTATTTACTGACAAAGATAAGTCATAGGATAGTGAACAGTCTTGGGCTTTAACACACAGCCAAAAATGCTTCTCCAGATGATTGAATTATTATGACATGGCCAGCAGTTCATTCATATCTTACTTTATAAGAAACAAATCCATGTTGTTAAAGGAAAGGTACATAGGCTAGTGATCATCACACAGATGACTTTCCCCTCAGGGTTCATTGCTCCTTGTGCATTGTAAGTGCTCCCTGTGCATTGAAGTGCCAATCACACATCACATTCACATGTTTTGGGAGATGGTGCAGGGATGACATGTCATTTCTAAAAGATAGATCACCATATGAGAACTATGTAGACAGGTTTGCTAATGATGGAATGAACTTGTGTAATTAGTATTCATTTTTCGACAATCACCATGCTCAGGGGAGGTTTTCTATAAAAAATTTCTGATCTGTTGTTCATGAACTGTAAGAGTCACAAAAGTATCACTTGATTTGTGCTTCCATCTAAAAAACAGAAGGATGAAAACATCTTTAATCATCAGTTCCTTAGAACTTTCACTTGAAATACAGTATATATTTTTTGCTTCAATATATAAGCTCTATATAAATGATGATTTGTTGTATAGGAAGTAGATTTTCAGCTATTAAATCATAAGAGTACTTTCATCTTTGGGACACTAGAATTCTAGGGCTAACCCAGTTTTTATAGGAATTTGAGTTTAAAATGTTTTACATTTGTGTAAGTCTCATGCTTATTTCATTTAATTTTATATTTGATGTTTATTGGGGTTTTTGCTATTGTTCATTCAAGAAATGTTTATTGGTAGATGTTAGGGAGGAGTAACAAAGATGGTGCGCAGAGGTCCTTCCCATAAGAAGCTTACAGTCCAAAAGGGAAGATAGAGCACATAGGTGGACTACATGGTCAAAGCTACATTTTCAGTGACACGAATATAATATTGTGTGTAAAAAATAAGCTGGAGTAAGAAAAAGTAATGTGAAGCTGAAATTACCTGCTAAAATTACCTAGGTGAAGATGAAAGACTCTTAAGGTTCAATGACATACTTTGGCTGGAAACTACATGTAGAAAACAACAAAAAGGGAAACAGATTACTGAATTTGTCATGTGGGTAACATTAGGAACTGAAGGAGCAACGGAAGCAACACAGAGAGAAATGAAAATTACTCTGCATAAAACCAAAGTTCTTGGGATATGCTAGATACAGTCTGAAAGAAATGACTTCTCAGAGCAGGGATGAAGGAACCTAAGAACAACAAATGGCTTTGTCCCCTTGTGGCCCACCTCCTAAAAATTCCCAACTGTTTTCTCCACTGGAATGTCAGTGTCTAAAATTTATTGAATTCAATAGCTTCTCTAGCCATGCTTCCTTTGTGAGAATATAAACAGAAAATTACATTGTTATTCAACTCCACTACCATTTAGGGATTCCAGGATAAGTAAATTTATCTTCTGGTAAAACACAGGGATTAACCCCTCAGTTGTTGTCTTGCAGGAACTTGTAGTAAAATGGATAATATAATTCTAACTCTAGGTTGAAGGGGTAATTTGTAAACTGTGAAAAAGGTATAAAGTACTCCAGGAACATGTAGTTTAAATTATGAAAGTCAGGACAGAACCTCAGACAGGAAGGCAAAATAGAAGTAGATGAAAATGAAATTGTTCTTCACTTCAAATTTTCAATGCATCAGAACTCAAGAGATTTTATCTGTTCCTGTTGTAAGTCTTTTCTTAAGGGGAGAAATAGCTCTTGAACTGGATCTAGAAAAAGATGACTTAGATGTCAAAGAGATTTGGAAGCAGGATGTGGATGTAAGTATGTCTTTAAGGAAGAGAAGGCCCGTGAAGCTATGGGATCAGAAGGGCAGGTGTACTGAGCCACCACCAGTATCTGAGTATGCTAAAGCATCATTTCCATGAAGATCAAGAGAAATGTCTAGAAAGAAATATTTCAATCCAAATACATACATGTGCTTCCAGGCACTAAAAATTATACACGCTTAAAGCTAAATGTCTACCCTTCTATGAGCTTACAGTTATAACAGCATAAGTGGAAGAGCTCTACAATGTACAGAATTTAAAATTCTGCAGTATTTAGGAGAAAATTACAGCTGAGGTGTAGCTGTTAAAACATCAGGATACCAAGTAGCCTTCTGAGAGATAGTAGTAAACTCATTCCAGAGGGGAGCACAAGTTAATGTCCTTTGACAACGAGTGCTGGTAGGGCTGGGCATTAAGGCAGTTCTAAGAGGGCCAGGAATATAACCCAGTGGAACAGTGCTTGCCTGGCAAGTCCAAGGTCATGAGTTCGATTCCCAGTACAAAAACAAAACAAAACAACAACAAAAAGTTCTAAGAAAATAGAGAAAACTAGGTGTGGAAACAATTATAGCATGAACTGGATAAGCATTAAAATGTGATGCCTTCCCTTCTCTCCCACACCTTGACCTTTGGCAGCTCTGGTCTTCCTAGAGGGAACCCAGCCTGTTGGTACCTAAAGATTCTCCATATTTTTTCTATTAGTAGATCTGGGACACTGAGTCATTCATACACAGTGTGTCTTATAAAAGAAGATGCTTTATAAATCACTCCATAATCCCTTCAGTGCTAGCAGTCTATGACTAAAAAAGTTTAGGAGTCTTTCCTGTTTACTGTGGTAATAATCAGAAGGAGAAGGAAAACTTTAAGGACATAGTCTGATTTTTCTAAACATACAATTTTCCCATATAAATTACAAATAATTCCTATTCTTGAGCTAAATTCTACTTCCACCACAATTTCCTTTAAAATCTAACATTTACCTATTCATGAATTTATTTTTGAAACATGCTATCATAAATTTATTTTTGAAACAACCTACTCAGGGTAGAGTGCACGAAATGTTAAGGTAGGGTGGGAGGGGAAGAAGTCTTCTACCCCATTTCCTTATGCTTGCTTCTTGGTATCATGTTTTTATTTAAAAGGGCAAAATCAGTTTATATAAAATCTTCATAACAAAATTTAAAAATGTAAACAGATCCAAAATTAAACAGGTGACATCAAAGCTTGAGGAGAAACAGTAACCAAGGTGGCCATAATTATAATTTTGAGTTTTGAAAGTATCTGGGCTGCAGAAAATATTATAGGGTCTTCCTACATTTTTTTCATCAAGCAAGGTGACTTTTAAGAACTTGTGAGTATCCTAAAAAGGAAGTTGACTCTTATCAGCAATCTGTTAATCTTAGATTGTCATTCTAAAACATTTCAATTTCTTTGATAATTCCTATTTTGTTTTTCATTTCATATGTATTATCGTAAATTGTCCCTGACCTTTGTTTCTAAAGTGTGTCCTGTGAATGCTGGCTTTTTGTTCTTGCTGACTTGTGGTTGAGCTTGTCATAGTGTCTTTGGTTCACACAGCAGTTATCTGCAAGATGCTGGAATGCACTTTTTAGCTGCTCTTAGTTAACAGAAACACTTAGGAAAAATACATCCTTTATGCTAAATGTTACATGAGTGACTTGGTGAAAGGAGAACTTACAAATTAGCCATGTAATATTTAAGGAAGGCAAATATATAATGAATGCTAATAATTACTTTAGAACTTAGTAACTCTTTATCAAACTGTGTTTTCAAAGTCCATAAGCATATATATTTTAAGTTAAAACATTTTTAGATTTAGTTTAATATTTTGTTAATTGGCAGACTCAGATCAAATTGTATCAAAATTAAACTTAGTTGAAAACTTATAATTCTGTAATAATTAAAATTGGCCTTTAAGATTGTTAGATATTGAAATTGTCCCACAACTTTTTTTTTTTTTTTTGTACCAGCAATCGAACTCACGACCTTGCACTTGCCAGGTGGGCGCTTATGCCACTGAGCTAAATCCCCAGCCCCCTATTCCACAGCTTTTGTAAATACATGTTTGTACATTTTCCATAAGCATTTGTGACTAGCCTTGAAATACTATTAAGAAAAAACCCAATTTTGTTTTTCTATCATGACCTTTTCCTCAGTCTTTCCAAAAAATTTGAAAAACAAGAGTATTAAATTTTCGTAAATAGTTTATAATGATGAAAAGTTTATAAGGAAAAAAATAAGACCTCACAGCCCAGTAAAAACAGAAATGCAGAGCTGCTTAGAGTATTGCACGAAGATTCTGTGTGGGAAGCTACAGAGCCGCTTACAGAAAATCAGGAAGCCCGGGGCTGAGGAATTTTACTTTCCCATAGATGTCATGTTACCCGTTCATAGAGTAGAGACTTCCTGTTAGTTGATAAATAGAGATTAGAATCATTTACCAGCTTATTTTATGGTATTTATTCACAATATTTACCTTTGTAAATTGATTCAGGGTAATTCTTACAGCAGCAATCTTTCTCTCATTTCTAGAAGACATATAGATAATGTGATGCTTGTAGGCAGGCTTACATGTCACTGAAAAACTGTGATTTTTGCCTTAGCTCAACAGAGCAGCAAGATTATATTAGCATAGACTCTGGGACATATGGTACAGAGTATAGCTGATATGACATGACTTGCCTTCAACAGTTGTTTTAACAAGATATCCTTCATATACAGTATTACTGAGCTGAAAGGCGTAACTGAGTAATGTTAGCAAGAAGCACTGTTGGCAAAATTCTTGACTTTCATCTTTATCTGATTAATCCAAAGCAATGTGTAACTTACAAGAAAGTATTTTCAACTGAATATATATGATAGGATATTTATCTTAAATATCTATAATTTCACAAGAGCTATTTTTAGAGTATGAGATTTTTATTCTACTTAAATTCTCTGCTTTCATTGCAAATACATAGAAAAATATCTAGGACTTTGGATGTCTGATATAAAGAGGTAAGATGCTATGCATTCATGTAATAACTGCCGGGCACCTACTTTTTTTTTTTTTTTTTTTTTTGGTACTGGGACTCAAACTCAGGACCTTGCACTTGCCAGGCAGGTACTTATACCACAGAACTAAATCCCCATCCCCTGCTGAGCACTTACTAAGTGTCAGATCTAGGATCTGGAGATAGGATAGTGGGTAAAACAGGCAAAGGTGTGGGCTGCTGTGGGGTCTATATGCCTGTGTGGTAGCAGATACAATGCGGATGGGCTGTTAATAGAAAATATAAGAAGGTGATGAGGGCTATGAACATAAGAAGCCGGAAATAGAGAGATCGAGGGGAAGGGTCAGGTTTGCAGTTTTAAATGAGTGGCTAGAAAGGGCCTTGATAAAAAAATGTCTGTGAACAAATTTCTGGTGCTGGAGTGAGCTTACTGGGGGACATTTGGAACTGTGTTAGTCCCTGGAAACCTTCTGTATTGTAAGTGCTCACACTTTCCAGGGTTGCTCACTCCTGTTCCTGGTATTTAAATTTTTGCTGTAATACCTTATGGTCTATTTTATATTGCTACAATTTTAGGGGAAAATATACTCTATAGAGAACTGAGCTCCTCGGATGAAAAGTGCTGTGATTTTACAGAAAGCATAAAGTCAGGCTTCCATAAATATTCTGAACCACACCTTATCAAGATTTTTTTGGTAAATGTTTAAAAGTGTAAAAGAAACTTTTTCCACTCTAAAAATGGTATTTTTACTAATTTACTAATTAACACTTTTTTTTCTAACTTAGCACTTTTCAGGACCTGATTTAATTACAGTTTACAGCACCTTAAATAGTGTTTTAAAATGAGTCACTGTTGCTTTGCTCAAAACATTGCAGCAAGGTTTTTTTTTTTCTTCCCATTGGCTTCAGTGTATATGAAATGAATAGTTTATTTTTATAGCCTGAATCCTCATTAAAAATTCACATAATTCTGTTACTTGCATGATGGAGCTATGTCAAATCAGGGATATATTATGGACCCTTGCTTTGCAATCCTCAGCATAGAGTGAACTGAGTATTATGCAAATAGTTTTGTTTTGATTCTGAGCTTAACTAAAGGAAAGAAGCATGAATTCTATTTATTTTAAGTTTGGAGACTGCATTTGAATTGGCTCGCAAAACATTAAAAAGATTCCTGCTCAGGAGAGGCGCCTACATTGCCATATATGGTACTAGTTTAAGTAATCAATTCAGAACATTTGGTAAGGTGGGTAGTGTCTTTCTGAAAAATGAAACAAAACAAAACAAAAAAAACCCTAGAACCACACGTGTCCCAGAACACTAGAAAATAAAGTTTACATTAAGAGAAAGCAAAAATCAAGTTTAGATCAAGACAGAGCCAAATAAGATTTTACCAGAACATTTGTTGATGTAATATTAGGTGTATTCATATTTGAGGTGGAGGAGGAGAAATTCTTAGAGAGCAACTATACTTCTTGGCATTGTTTTTTTCTTAAACAATTTTTTCATAGAAAAAGTCTTCGCCGTCACAAGAGTTTCTTGTAGTATCACATTTCTTTTTATTAATCAGTGAAGTTTTAGAAAATTACATTGTTTTAGAATAACAGTTTATCTTATAGAGCTAGTATCGGAAATTAATTTAGAATCACTTAAACCAGTATCTCTAATGACTTCTGTGAGACCTCTGAAATTACATTCTTTATAAGTGAATAACTGCTATTTTACTAGTATTTGCCACTCTGTGAGTCTCAAAGCCTAGTTCTCTTGTGCTAGAGTTTTGAGTACATATACAGAAAAACAGGTGGTGTGTAGAGTGCTTGCTTTTGTGCATACTGTGGGGTTATTTTCAGTACTGTCCTTTATTGAAAGAAGTATTTGTGTAGAAAATACTTTCCCTTGATTACCTACTATTTCTCTTCCTCCTTTTAAAGTCTCTCTCTGTGTCACATACCCCCCGCATCATGTATAGACATTTCCAAGTTTTGCGACATTGAATCCTTGAATTTTACTAAATTCTTACTATGTGCTTTCTAGCATTGTCAGGCAATAAAAGTTTATAAAAAATGAAAAATGTGTTTATTATTCAGTAGAAAGGTATGTGAAGTGCTGCTGGGGAAAATGTTTAAGATCAGCATTTTCAAACTGGCACAATTTGGTCTTAGCTGAATAATCATAGATCCAAATATATGAGATAGTCGACAAGATTTTTACATAGTAAAATAAGACTCAGATATATAAAAGAGCTGAGAAATAAACAGTAGCAAGCAAGGAAACACTTGTACAATTAAGCACCAGAATAAATTTTCTCACCAGTAAGAAAAAGAAGTTTAGAGAAGAATGTAATGAAAGAACACTGGCAAAAGTCTCTAGAAGAACATGAAAGTTGAGCTCACCTACACGCTTTGGGACCAGGGGCAAACATTTGAGATGACAGAGGCATAGGAGCCAAAATTTAGAGGCCAAACAGGGCATCTCCCAGGTTGCAAGCAGGGAGTACAAGAGAGACTCTTGTGCCACTGCAGTGCCCTCTAGCACTGAGCCCCACCCTGGCCCTGCTGCAGCCTTTAAGGCTGGCTGCTTCTGTGTAAAAATGCTTAGAAGTTGCTTAACAAAGATGATATTACCTTTCTCTTTTACCTGCTTTCCCTATCTGAATACTATATCCCAGATTGTTTTTCCTAAACTGTTCAGAAGTACCATTTGAAAAAATGGATTAGATGGTTTGGTAAACACTGGGTTAAATCCCTAATGAGATCCTCTACCAGTAATTTACATGGCTGATGAGCTGGTATAGTCTTCGAGATTACTGGCACAGGAATGTGCCAGGAGAATTTTCCCCAAAACACCTTTGTCTCAGAATTCTGTTATCTTTAAAGCATTTACACCAAAGGGCTAGAATTCTGTGGAACATTCTGCAAATGGTGAGAAATCACTGCTCTCACTTTAGAATTCGGAAAATAAAAATACAAAGCCGTCAGTGTAGACCTGCAGAATTGTAGTGTCTACCTGATTATGAGAGAGGAAAACAGGCCAACTTCCCCCCCCCAGCTTATTCTCAAATACTGTACTTGTGTGTGAGCCCGTCCGCTGCCAAACAAGAAGAGCTGTTCCAACTCTAATTTTAGCTTGACACTACCGTAGCAGTGGTTTCCACATACTGAAACAAATTTATTTTGTGTAAATAGAGACTTTTTTTTTTTTACTTCGCCAAGTGAGAAAGAGCATTAACCACTGCCTCCAACCTTGCAGGCCATTTGCGTAGCCTCTGCATGTTGAAGATGAACTCTCCAAACATTTAGATTCCCTGTTTTTTAGCATTTAAACTGGATCAAAATCAAAGATTTCTGCTGCCCGAATTAATGTCCTCTCTCTCCCTCCTTCCCTCTCTCCCTCCCTCCCTCCTTCCCTCTCTCCTTTCTTCCTTTTCTTTTCCTCTCTCCTCACCCCCTCTCCTATTCTTTATTTAGGAGAGTGGGACAGCACTTGTTGCCTAGTCTCAGTGAATGGGAACCCCCCTTCATAGCTCTGGGTGTGCATGAATCAATTCGTATTGAACCACTTTGTATGACAATCCTTGGGGCACACTTGTATATTTTGGGTTATTTTGGTGCTAGCAAAATGCAATGCTCTAGAGGGCAAACTAACATTGTTACCTTAGGCTGATTTATAGGTCTTTTTCCTGGACAGCTGAACCTGCAATGATTTCTCTTTAAAGATTTATTAAAAGATCAATTGTCCCCAATGATTGGTCATGCCAGTGAGAAATAAGCACTGTTAAAGCATCCATGGAAAGAATTGTGTTATAAACAGTGCTGGTACTCAGTTAATAGTGTTGATTGACCAGCCCAGAGAGAGTCAAAGTAAGCCTAGTGAGAATTGGGACATAACCCTAACTGAAAAGCTTAAAATGGATTCTCATTTGTGTTCCTTGAAATAATCAGGTTTATGAACAAACCTTGTCTGCCATAAAAACACATAAGGTTTAGTTAAATAAGGGGAAACCTAGTAGAGGAAAGGTACAAAAGGTGGGAGTTGATTTAAAAAAGTGTAAAGCTAATGTGACTTGGGAGTGTTATTTAGACTTTTTTTCCTGAAAATTCGTGTTTTGAAGGTTTTCGTTTTTGACATTTGATTTTTAAGAATTTTCCAGATTCTATTCAGTTAAGGTATGGATCCTTGTTTTGTTTCTCTGTGTTTCAGTGTACTCCACCACTTGCGTTCTGTTTCTCGATGTGATTATCCTGGCTTATAACTTCATGTTAGGGCTGGAATGAATTATGTTTATTAAAATTATAGTATATAGAATTTAGCCCTAGACTTCAGACAAGAAGTTGATTAGGAACCAGCCTTTTAGGATGGATAGTGTGGGAGTGGTTAGAATCA
Organism: Hydrochoerus hydrochaeris; assembly: GCA_004027455.1. Classification (NCBI taxonomy): domain Eukaryota; kingdom Metazoa; phylum Chordata; class Mammalia; order Rodentia; family Hydrochaeridae; genus Hydrochoerus; species Hydrochoerus hydrochaeris. The sequence continues at coordinate 40,994 of PVLA01000017.1, read as the reverse complement.
CTAGCTTAGGGCCTGATACAATTTAGAGTTTCAGCTCTGCCACCTGTTGCCTTAAATCACAGGCTGTTTTCTCAAGTAATAATGCCTGCTTTTTAGTGTTGCAAGGTTTTAATGCCAGGTTGTATTTATACCCTCAGCACAATATATGATTTCTAATACTCTGTAAATTGAGTTACGATTATCCAAAGTGATGGTGCCTTTACTTCCTGATAGTTGAGAAAGAGATGAACTGTGTATGCAGTCACTTGCGAGTAGAGATCATGAAATATAGCCATTTGAGTTATGGGCCCAAATCACCAAGGACCCACCTCAATCTTACTAAAAGTAGTAGTTACTTTGGCAACCAGGAAATCCCAACCCAGATAAGGAGAACAATTTTCTTAAACCATAGGAAGATGAGAATCTGAAACCTTTTAAGTTCTGAAACCTCTGTCTCTTCCCAGCTGACTTGACCTGTCATATTTTAAAATTGAAAAATGGCGCTTAGGGAGGATGGGTGATGGGACTCTTTTATTTCTGGAGGAAACAGCACAGGAATAAGGAGTGAGAACTGCAGTTCTGTCAAATTCTATGCTTGTTCTTAGGGCATTCTCAAAAGAGAAATTTGAGGATTTGATGTTTCTATTACCACATGATAGGTATTTTCCCAGCTTTAGTAGAATACACCCAAAAGAGTGAGAGTGAGTCTTGATGTAGTCATTTCACTAAAAAAAAGGTTCATTTGTTTCCAAATATGATACAGAAATGTCTTTAGTTTCAATTGTACCTAACACAGTGAACTTTGCTTAAACAATCTTACTAATAATCTGCAACTATACAAAGTCATAGAGTATGTAACTCTAAGAATTTTCTCTACCACATATTGAATACAGATGGGGGAGTAGTTATGTGAAGTTACTAGCTTCATGGGAATTTCTCCAAGTCCAAAGGAAGACATGCATCTGAGTATTAATCAAATCTAGAACAAGAAGTCTTCAGTTTAGAAATAGCTTATATTCTATAGATTAGGAGGTTAGTGACTTGGAATCCTAAAACAGTTTTCTCACAAAACAATGATATAGGTGTGTAAGGTAAGATGACACATTAAAAAGAAGAAAAAAAAAGATTCTTTGACATTCCTTAGGCTTGGAATCTCTCAGCAAACAAATTCTAAGAAACCTCTATCAGCCTCAGAACATGCAAGATGGGAATGGTGTTTTAAGAAAGAGAGGAGATCTGGGAATTTAGCTCAGTGGCATAAGTGTTGCCTGGCAAGCATGAGGTTGTGAGTTCGATCCCTGGTACCAAAACCAAACCAAACCAAACCAAAAAGCCCAAACAAAACAAAACAAAAAATATAATACCCAAAGAAAGAGGGGAAACCCTTACTGTTACTTTGAGGTAGGTAATGGCTTGTTCAGTTGAATATAAAAAATAAAAGAATAAAGTAGCAATGGAAACTATATCTTCCCCTCCTATGGGATAATGCCTAGTAAACAGGTGGTGCTTGAGAGCAAAGTAATTACCTCTGGGGACTATTCACACCCATAAAGTACTGGGGGAAAGCAAGGTAGCTCTCTTGATATGGTGTCTTCGGCACTATCAGGGTGTGTCAATAATAGCAAAGCTAAATATTGTCCACACCTGGGAGTGATTTGCTCCTCTGCTGTGAATTCTTCTACAGCTTTTTAGTACATATGTGAAAAGTACAAAGCACACAAATATGAAAATTATCCTTTGCTCCCTTCTCCCTTATCTGCTGTTTAGGTATCAGTTCCTATGAGCTATGTCTGTTTCATTATATTCTTATATTCCATTTTTCAGAGATGAGGAAAAAGAATGGCAATGCATTACAATTTGAAAGTGAAAAAATATTTTTACACAGATAGGAATCCTTTAGGTTATTAATATTTCATCCTTGCTCATTTATAGTCCACTTAGCTTGTTTGGTTTAAAGTGAAGTGTCATAAATGTGCTATCCTAGAAGAGCCTATGAGGAAGAGGAAAATGAGGAATTCCTTACTTCCAGTCAGCAGATCATACTATAAAAACTCCTTTATAAGTCCCTCGAAAGCACGATAACCTCCTTTAGAATGGAAGGTTTCACTGGTCATTCTTAAGAAACTACTCATGAGAATGTTTTATTTGCCCACTTACATGGGAAAATCTGTTCTATCTTCCTCTAGAATGATTCATTCACATGACTTCTGTGGGTTAGTCTTTGACTAAACCAAAAGGTTTGTGGATCTTTAATGCAGGCAGAATCCCTTTTTTTTTTCATAGCACATTTATACAATAGCAAGTAAAACTCTTAAAATATTAAGCATTCATTTTTCTTGTGAAAAAGACATTTTATGTTAATATTGTTTCATTTTTAATATAGTAAAATACAGCCACCAACACTGTTATGGGAAAAGACATTTTGAACTGAATTCATTATCTTTTATTTTAGATTTATGTTGGAGTATTATTACGATTGAAAGTATTATAGTTACTTTCATGTGAGTTAAAACTCAGCTGTAACAATTCATTGACTAAATATTATGATGGTAGTCAACTTTCAGTTGGAAGTGTTAATTATTCACCTCATAGTGCACTCATAAAAAAGATTTACCAACAGTCTCTTAGGAGTGGGAAGCATATTGTCTCTTGGCATATTTTACAAACATGCTTTCCCACACTCCCAGTACAGGGTTATTATACTTTCTCTTCTGTGACACATGGAAGACTGTAGATATTCACACAGGATTGGACATGTCATTCCATGATAAAAATGATGTGTATTTTTCTTCAACTTAGCATTGGAGGTTTTAGTTGGCTGTATAGGTTAAAGAACATTTTGAATAAGCAATTAATATTTTTGCATATATGCAAATACATTATGTTTTGATTTAGTGGGTTGTTTCCTTACATTCTTGTAATGATATAAAATTCAAGAGATTAAAACTATTTTCAAGTTTTATATCTTAGTGGTTTTACAATAGTAATATTATAAGGAGTATATTTTTACATATGCTATAACATTATACTATATTTTATTTATAAAATATATTTTAGAAGACTATTTCAAGGTGAATATTTTAAAATATATAACATTATTTTATTTATATAAGATACTATTTATTTTGTGGTGGTTGCATTACTGGGGGGATACTTAAAGTGCTTTCTATCCCAATGTTTCAGAGATAGTTTTGGACTTCTATCATTGGAATAGGAAGAGGATTATAATTTTACTTTTCTCACAGTAGTAATGCTGCAGTTAGATTAGGTTTATGCTAGAGACAAAGCCATGTATTTTATTTCCAACTTTTCCACTGAATTTTTCCATCTTTTCTTAAACTCTACACTTATATTTTTTTCCCATGGAGTTTTGTAATTTAGATGCTAATTCCTAGCAAATAAATCCTTCTGTCCTTCTAAATTTGCTAATATCATCTTTCATTTGTTAATACTAGAGAACAATCACAGCAATCCTTATTTTTAATGTGGTGTTGCCTTTTACAGTAACCTCAGCAAAAAGGTTATTTTTGATTAATTTTCAAAATTTTCCTCATGAAGTTTTAAAATGACAAAATCCAACAATAAATGATTATTAACTGATTAAAAGCTTTTATTTTTAATGTTTGTGTCTTTATTCCACTCAATTAATGTCTTAGTTACTTGTCTCTTATTACTGAGACAAAATACCTGACACCCAAAATTAAGGAAGGAAAGTTTTATTTAGCTCACAGTCTATAGAGGTTTCAGTCCATCATGAGCTGCTTCCAAGGCAGGGTGGCATGGTGAGGGGCAACAGTGCAAGGTGGCAGAAAACCGCAAAAGCAACAAGAGCAAAGAGGAAGAAGAACAAACCTTTTTTCATATGCAGACTACTCACCCTAGAATGGATGTAGCACTCACACCATCTCCATGGCTCTGTCTTGCACAGGCTCAGGTTGTTTACAAAATGAGGACCCTGGCCCCCTGCTGAGTCATTTAATTAAAACTTCTAAACTTCTCAAATTGACACAAAGAATCAACCATTACAACATTTTAGGGAAAACACAGCTGCCCTAGAGCATGTCTTCTACACCCAAGGATGTTGAACTGCTGAGTTAAATTTATGAATTTCTCAAGTTGGCACAATGTGTCAGTCATTACAATTGATGTAATATACTTTTATTTTTGTGCTTAGCTTTTAAATAGCTGCTCTTTTGATTACACCTCATGCTATCATGTCTGAAATCTGCTTTTCATATGGTCTACATATCTTTTTATTAGTGTTGCCTTTTTTTGTTTGTTTTTGATAGTTTAATTGTTAATTCATTTGTTTCTTTTGTTCAGAGCTTGTCACATTGCAACCCCCCCCCCGCCAATTATAATACAGGTCTCTTGTTTCTTTTGTGCCTAAATGATATAAACGAGAATCATTGCTATGAGGCTGAGGGCTCCTGGTAGATTATGGAGATTACTAGTCCATTGGGTGTGGATAAAGGTGGATATTATACCACAAATGTAGCTAGGGCAATAGCAGCTAAGTATAGTTTCTCTGGGATCAGTGTATAAAAATATTTTGTATGTTCCTACACTAATAATATCTCATTGTTCTAATACTGTTAGTTATTGTAATGGCTACTTAAAATAAGGGTTTGGTAATTTCTGTGGGAACCTCTTGTTTGAAAGAGGTTCATACTATGCTTAGAGTTTGTCACTGATTTAGGCTTTCTCTGAGTTATGATTGTAAAGAAAGAAGGAACAGAATTTAACGTCATAAAAAAATGAAAAGCAAATAAATGTTGTCAAATACAATCTCTTAAAATCAGAGATCTGTATGTATATGTCATCTTACCACTTTGTACCTAGTACCCCTCACTCTGACTTAAAAGGAATTTTAATATTTGACCTTAGATGATTTCTTGTCATTTTCTTCCAACCCTTTTTAATGAAGTGTAACCTCCTCATCCCTTCTCCTATCCTACCACATGACCTCTCCTATTGGCACGGTCTAGAAAAATAGGTATCCATCTGGGGTTATTCTAAGAGTGAGAGATGTTGTAGAGAAGGTTTGTCACATTTTTAAATTCTCCTTATCTTCCATACAATGCATAAGATTTTAGCATTGCCTGAAAATAAAGCCCAAGGGATGGGGCCAAGGCCTCAATTTTAGTTGCCTCGCGATAGTCATACTGCAGTGAGATTTAGGTACAGACTAGGGACAAAGCCAAGTATTTTCAATTTAAATTCAATAAGAGAGGCAAAAATATTAAGAATGGCCTGAGAACATAGATAAAATGATATTGTATAGAATTTCCTTCCATTAAAAATATAAACTTTAAGATTAAAAGCTTCAAGTTTAACATTTCTTCCAGAATTAAATTAAGCTAAATATTAGATATTGTGATAATTTCATTAGAATGTTTGTTTTTTGAGGATATTATTATTAAAAAGTAGGGGACAAAAAAATAATGACTTCTGTAAAAATGACCCCATTAATGCTAGAAAATACCTCACATTACTGCACTACAATTTTAAAAATAGATTTATGTTCATCCAAATGATTAATTGAAAATTCATTCATATTGGGATGTTTAAAATAGGTCTTGGAAGCAATAATTTTAAAATAAGGCAAATATAGAAGAAAGTAGCACTGTATTATTAGTGCTAGTAGTAATGGTTGATAGAGAAATATAATTTGAATTATGCAAGTATTAAATGATTGTGCACACATAAATACACCCTTCAAGCAAAGAGTTAAGCATTTCATTAAATGAAGAGTGAAATTCCAGAAATTTTGTGTTCCATGTGTGTCATTTTAATGAAAACTTAGCCTATCAACATAGATCAGCCTTCTTAGCTATAAGAGTACATGTTAATAAATCCCCAGTGTACTCACCAACCAGAGTAAGGAATGTGTTTATATTCATAGTTGTCTTCATCCTTCAATGAAGCTTGTGATGACCTTAGGAAGAAGTGCCTTGGCACTTGGCAGCCCACAGTGTCCAACAACAGTGAACACTCTCATAGTTGAACGTGGTGTAGATTCTCTCAAATGTGGTTTCAATGCTAAAAGGACCTAAATGGGAGATAATTAGTACAATTTAACAAATGATCCCTGGATTACAAAGCTAGACAGCCTCCTTTTAAAATCACCATTTTGTGAAATAAAAATCAGTTCAGTTTCATTTATCTATACAGTTTAAATGGAAGGTTATAAAGTATTCACTGTCATTATGGAACCAACTATGTAGACAAGAAATAGATTAGAAGGTAGAAATTTAAAGAGATGCAGCCTAGTTTTCCATTTTCAGTTTAAAATCATTAAAAAATATTTTGCTTTATATATGGTAAACCATTATTTTAATAATCCTATATTACTAGATACACTTTTAACTTTATTTGATGTATAATGAAGGGTACTAAAAGACATAACTGCTAGCTTCAAGTAAAATCAGGAATGTATAAATACATTGCAACCACTGTCCTATATATGAAAGCTTTTGAAAATGATTTTTTGCTTCAATTTCTCTTGTTTTCTTTAACTTTTATGTTACAATGTGTGGTCTTGTTTTTGATTTTCAATAGATGCTTTTCTGATAGCTTTAATGGATACGGTTCTTATTATTCACACAGATTTTAGAATCAGAGAGTATGTAGAATTGTTGAATTATTTTCATTTTAAGATGGCAGATAACTAATGTAAGCATTGGGACATTGAAAAGTGACAGCAGAATTCCAAATGACCATTAGAGAGTAGTTGAACATACTACTTGTTTAACTTTGTAATCCTTGTGTTCTAAATCATTTTGAAGTAGGAGGCTGTGCAGTGTGTTCCTCACCTGTAGTGGCTGAAAGGTAGGAGTGCAGTGTATGTGTGTGGTCTGAGTTTTTGTGGACGTGATCTACATTTAATCTAGGGGAAATTAATTCCCTAAGCTGCTGGCAGGCAGCATGTACTTGTTAATTATTCAGGTGGATGACAAATGCAGAGCAGAGGTTCTCGCAAAGACAAAGTTTGTATGATGCATGTTTAGTAACTCATAGGCCTGACATTCTGTGGTGTCTTATTCAGGGCTAATCCTAATAAGCTGCCTGGTGAGATGAACGCCTTTCTTGCTGTCCTCTGCGGAGAAAACAGAGGCCTAAAAAAACTTCATTATGGCAATAAATCCTGTACTTCATGGTATTCTTGGCAGAAAGGTATGTTGTCCAGATGGGTAACAACACAAAATCAAGATGCTGGTGTGATACTGAGTGAATCCTAAAGCAAATAAAGCCTTACACTTAGGCATGGCTCTTGTCTGTTTTCTGGTGTGAAGGTGATTCTGACTTAATTTTGTGAATCTAGTGTACATAAAGTGTAGACCTTTATATTAAATCTATAACCTTCCATAGATAGTGTTGTGGTTTGTTCTGATTTTCAAGTGTTAGAGAAATTTTCCCTTTCCCCCATCTAACCTTAATGTTGTTAAGAGTTATGAAGCTTTCATACATCCTATGCCAATATATTTTATTAGGTGAGAAAATTTACCATGGATACTCTGGCACATCTTTTTGAAAGAAACCCCCACATGTCTGTCTCTCAAAACCTACTGTCTTTTTTTTTCCTTTGCAAAGTAAATTATGCAAAAAATTGATTAGCCTAGTAGCCTGGCTATAAAATAATAGAAAGTCTTGCTTGTTTAATGTAGTTGTCATGACTTAACACTTATGTCTTACTTGTCCCTTTCTTAATGTCCCTTTCTTAAAGGTTCAAACTTAGTTGATATAATACATAAATCATAGTTTAAACCAATTTAATTTCAGAACTCAAACTACTTTTTAGACACTAAGTAAAGATAATGTGTAGTGAGAACTGTAAATGGGTTTAGGACAGAACTGTGAATCAGTCACCCTTGATTGTCAAAATTGTGACCTTGTGCAAGTCATTTTTCCTTTCTGGGCCTCAGTTCCTTCTTAGGAGTAGTGATAGGATTCAACTAAATATGTAACATAAATTTATGTGACCAAATTTCTTTCTTGTGGTTGTGTGGCATTATGAGCTCATATCCTTAATTTGAGAATCCTAAATACTTTCCGAGATTAAGAATCTGAGTTTCTTCCAGTGTGTATGGAGCAGAATGTTTATAGTCATCTTCCACGATGGCCATTCATGACCTTCAGCGGCTTCTCCAGGTTTAGCTCTTGTACCTGTTATCTTCACATTTGATTCACCACATTTTAAATGTCATTTTAGTCCTGGACCCCTGCCACTGGTTTTTAAATGTACATACACATTTATTAACAACTTTTATGCCCTTCAAGTCATTTTCCTTTCTACAGCAAAAGTAATTCTCCTAATATTATAGAGCTGTTTTGTCTATTATTTTCTGTATTTATCACTTTCCTACCACTGGAATAAAATACCCAAAAACCGTCAGTGTAAAGAAGGGGTCCATTTGACTCATAGCTTCAAAGTTTCAGTGTATTTGGCTCCATGGCAAAAACATCATGGCAGAAGGAAGGACTGGCAGAGAGATGAGGCTCATCTCATGGTAGCCAGGAAGCAGGGAGAGAAAAAAGGAGCAGGAACCAGAATTTGACACTTCCTGATGCCACCCCCAGTGACCTTCCCCTTCTGACCAGGCCCCCTCGAGACACATGAGAATTTATATGAACTTCATATAAATTGTATACTTTGTATTCTTTTATATTTGACATTTTTTGCTTATGTTTGTGAAACTTAACCAGGTGTTCATATATTATTGTTTGTTCATTTTCATTGCTATGTTGTGTTTCATTTTGAGAATGTATGACTGTTTTACTCTTGGTGAGCATCTGAGCTATTGCTAATAGTGGAGATAGGAACATTGCTGTCTGTGTCTGTTAACATATATACTTATTTGTGCTATGCATATATGTAGATATATAAGCTGCTCAGTCATGAGGTATACATATTATTTTTTGTAGATAGCAGCAATTTTCCAAAGTGATTGTATCAATATATGAGAATTTCAGTTTTTCCTGTTCTCTGCTGACACATTTTATTTCATTTTTAGTCCTTCTGAGGGACATATATTGCATAGTGGTTTTAATTTGTGATAGCCTATTGGTCAGTGAGGTTGAGCACATTTTATAATGCTTATTGGTCATTTTATGTGACTTTTTAAAAGTAGCTTTTCATGTGCTTTGCCTAATTTTAAAAATTGAATTATCTGCTTTTTATTATTTATAGGTGTTCTTTATTTCAGATATAATTCTCTTTATACAAATATCTCCTCCATGTATTTCCTTTTCACTCTTTTAATTGTATTTACATATAAAAAGAAAGTCTTTAGCATAGTATACCTTATATTTGTCTTAAATAAAAATATTTATGTTCTCTTTAAGAAGTCTTTGTCAACTCCAGTGTCATGAAGATGTTTACACATATTTTCCTTGAAAATTCTTTAGATTTGCAACACATTTGGAATTAATTTTTGTCTATGGCAGTCAGGGTCCATAGAGATATCTAAATAATCTAATTAGTTATTGAGTAGCTATTATCTTGTCCCAACAGCACTGTACTATTATTGCCTTTATCATAAATTAAGTTTTGATATATGGGGCACCAATGCAATTTTAATTTTAGCATTTTATAAAACCTTTTTAAACATTTAATACAGCTTTGCAAAGAGTCCAATTATAAATGACAGACATTTGGCTGATCCAAAAATCGATGTGATGACAATGACGAATACATTGGATATCCATGTTGCACCGGTCCTCCACTAGCAGTCTACCTAATGAGTTATTTCAGTAGTCAAAATAATCTTTTTAGGAAACTGAGACCCTGAAAATCAGAGGATTATTACAAGGGAAAACTGTGTTGTAACAAAAATCTGATCTCAGGGCTCTGTATGTAATTGCTATGAAATAATCCAAGCAGGTTAGCAAAGGCCAAGTCTATATAGTCTAAACTCTAACCATTTAATTCTTAAAACAAGAAGCAAGAAAATAAAATTCATGTGTCAAAGTAAACTTTTCATATTTTTTGTAACTTACCCCACTCAAGTTAGGCACTTGACACTGATTTAGTAGTAAAACCAGAGAGGCTGTCTGAATTTGCAGCAGTCTTTCCTTTTTCTTAAGAATGATGGCATGTAAATTGCAGATATCAAAACCAGTTGTCAAGTTTGTGTACTGAGGAGCTCTTGGGAAGTGAAATTCAGTCCATGTTCCCATAGCCAAATCTTGCATCCCTGAGCTTAGTCTGCCTAGTGAAGGGAACTGGGAGTACTTTTCTTAAAGATGCAAAAGCCTGGGTAGGTAAGGTCAAGTGTGACTCCTCACAGATTGTGAAGTGCTGTCAGGGACAGAGGAGGTTTCTCTGAGGAGGGCACCAGACAGTTTTCTCACTTCTGAGCAGCTGCATACACTGGTTGACAGGTGTGCCAGGACACCTCTACTGCTTTGACCCATTGTGACTCTGCTCAGCTTTAGCAAGAGTGTCAGTATAAATCCCGTATTACACCGTTTTAATACTGTAATTAATTTGATACTAAATTTGAGAACATGAATTCTTAAAATTCTCAGGAAAGCTATGAACATCTTCCTAGGTATTACCACCTTTGCATATTTTCACATAGCTGCAAGATTTCACATACACTCTAGGGAGTTCAAGGACAAGAATCCATTCCATGGATCCTATGTACCCTAGGTTAAGAATTCTTGCTTTTAAATTCTACATTACATATAATAAGGGAAATACAGTTTGTGGAGAAAGGGCACTAGGAAATGGTAATAGTTTGAATATAATTTATATAAAACATATTTTCTTCTCCAAAGGGAATGATATGGAATTAGATAACTAAAGAGTATTTGTAAAACTCAATATGTTTTTAAAGATAGAGAATAACACTTGTTACTGCACCATGAATCATAATTTTAAGAGTGGTCAAAATTTCTCTTCAATCAACTAAAAGAAACCAGTATAAGTGAAATAAATTAGTTCTATATTAAAATACTTTTGAAACAATGGAATGGAAACAGCATATATGTTTATCAATAAAGATATTTTAAGAAGACAACTATAATAATAGATTTGTAAAGTCATTTAAGACGTTCACAAATGAACCCAGTGGATAGTTGGGTATGTGTGAAGGGTAATTTTTTGATAATGGTTGTTTAGAATTTATACTTATTTATGAGTCTACTTAACAAATAATGTTTTATACCATTTTAATACAGATAGAAAACAAAATTTGGAAGAAGGGTAAAGAAATGATAACACTTCTAAAATTTAAGAGTTACACACCTAGAATTTGTTTTTTTCTACATGTTGAACATTCCTGGTCTGAAAATCTGAAATTCAGAATGCTCAGAATCTGAAATTTTTTGAGTACCAACATAGTAAAGGCTATGTAAATATCCTAAAATCCACAGCTTTCAAAATTTGAAATAGGCACCAAGAATTCTGAATGATGGATATTCAACCTGTATTTTGTGGTCCTTTATAAACAAAAATGAACAGGTTTTGATTTATGAATAACTTGTCTTACTAAGGATTTTTGATTATTTTGAGGCAAGTACATGTAGTTCCACAAATTATAGAATTCACTTCCTTCTCCCTGTGAAATGTCTAGGGTGATCATTACTGTTAGTTCTAATTGGTTTTATATTTCTTGGCATAGAAGAAGGGTTATTTTATTTTCATGAAATCTCTATCCAGAGACTTTCTGATTAGGTGAATTTAAACATTTTGAATTGTGGCCAATGGGAATATGAAATTTACTTTGGTGGATATTAGGATACAAGTTTGCAATAGAAGGATTTTTCTCTGACCCTTTAATATGTTGAATCAGTCACTTGAAAAAATTCAGTCACAATTATATTGTTAAGTCATAGTTTTATCTAAGAAAAAAGAAGCATTTTGAATTGAGCTGTGTGAATAAGTGATACCTAGTGAGTCATTTCTCAAAGTAGTTGGTACATAATAGTCTCTGTTGCTTTATGCAAAGAAAAAACTCACATGTTTTGTAACTACATTTATATTACAAGGGGTAAATATAATTCTTGATAAGTTGATACCTGTTTTTCTCATTGAGTATTCATAGAGAAACAAAAATAAACTGTTCATTTTTCACTTAAAGAAAATCTTCACTAATATGAATTATCAGAACAATTTATCGGTCTGAATTAGTGAAAGTCATGGAACATAAATTACTTTTAATGCATATTTCGCTGTCCTGTCAGTTTTACAGTATATGCTGTTACAAACAGTTTTAATAAATGTAGGGAATTTATGTAGGTATGCTAAACACTGAGCTAAATTTCTGGTTTCTGATTACAGTGTATTTCTGTTAATTATAAATAGATACTTTTAAAACACTGAAATAACACTATCTTATGAAGAAAGAGTAGTTAAAAATCTTTATCTTTAAAAATAGATAGAGAAGTATCTAGGAATACTTAGGAAATTAGGAAGAGAGTACTGGTATATTATAAACATAGAATTTGTTCAGAGGGTCAGCATAAGAGAAACAATAACTTAAAATCTTAAAACTGAATAGAAAAGGAGGCACAGACTTTGCTTATAGTATATGTAGCAGTTGAAAAAGTATATTTAAAAGTTTTTAAAATTGTAGTTTTAAACCTGTGTGTGCTTTTGGAAATAATAGTCTTAAGTGTTTGCCTCATTAGTGGAAGACAGATGATATACTGATCAGATATAGAAAGCATATTGCTAGTTGAGCCTGCTGACCTTCTTAGTGGAAGACGCATCTAAAATTGGAGTTAGAGTTACATTGTGGGTTGTGGGCCAACACTGTTCTCTCCTATAGCTTGCATTATTATGCTGGATATGCTCTGATTAGTGTTATGGACCTAGTTCTCTCTCCTTAGATTTACAGATGTATATCCCTATTGTTGAATGTCCAGCAATCACCATGCTCTTCATTTCCTAATTCATTCTTTAGCTACTCGTGAAACCCTGTTCTTTTGTCTCTGTACTGGTGCTACTATTTTTCGTTTGCAAGTATAAACATCCCCATTTTCTCTCATTCCCACATTCTGTACCCAGTATCACGATACTCTGTGTTATTGTTCCCTAAATAGGTCTTGACCTTTCCCAAATCTCCATTCTTACCACCCTTCCTAACTTAGACTGCCATCATCTCCAGCCTCAATCATTTTTAATGGTTTTTGCTTTTTCCAGTCTTGTTGCTTCCTTTAGTCTGTTCTCTGTATGACCCTCTGCCGTTAAGACTTTATTGTGATTGGTTTATAAGGTAACTTCCTATGGTAATAATAAGCAAAAATAAAAGGTAAATGTTGAACATAGTACACAGATATTGGTTGGTTTTGGAGTGTCAAATGAGGGAGCAGGGAAGAAGACTGGGAGGAGCAAGCTGCCTTGTAATATAGAACCATATATAAAGATGACTAAGACTTTGGACTCATCAGAAAATCTGGGTCCAAACCATAGTCCTGTTGTTATGTAGCTGTCATATCCTGGCTTAATCTTTAGAATCCTGACTTAATTAATCTATGTAAAATATAGATAAAAATAGTAACGAATTTTCATAAATCTCCTTAGACAATTAATCCAGATAACCTGGTGAAGCACCTGACATATAGTAAGTATCCGATGCACAATGGCAGGCTTTTAAATTACTGTTAGAGTACCAGCTAGAAAGGAGCGAGTTAAAATAGCATCATGAGATCCTTGGGTAACCAAATAGGAAGGTCACTATACAATGAAGCGATTGTTGCTCCCACAGCCAGAAATGGGAATGGAAGAGGAGTAAGAAGGCCTTGAAGGTGGAGGAGAGGTTTGTCTAACATAGACGCAGCCTAAACTGAAACCAAGAAAACTCACTGTTTTGTAGAAGGTTTTGGTTCTGTCTCAAAAGTCTTATTTACCAAGGTTAATGCTCAGCTTCTTTACTTTTTTATTTGTGTAAACACAAGCTTTTCTGTCTGACAAATTATTATCATTCAGATTAGTGATTTTCAGGCATTTCTTAAGGATCTATTTCATTTAATCATTTACAAATATCATGTTTTTCTTTTAAACAAGATCTTGCTAGTAATGATAAAGTTTGTGATGAATTTAAGCTAGAAAAAATCAGCTAGCATTTGTGGCATGTACAAATAAGTATTCCCATGTACTCAGCGGCTGAATCAGGAGAATCATTTGAGCCCTGGTAGAACCAGCCTGGGCAATACATTGAGATCCTGCCTTTTAGAGAAAGAAAGTCATAGTCAGGCATGGTGGCACATGCCTGTAATTCCAGAGCTCTGGGTTGTTGAGGCAGGAGGGCCACAAGTTTGAGCTACATCTGGGCCATTTTCTTATTTAGCAAGATCCTGTATAAATAAGAGAGGAATGGGGAGGAAGAGAGGGATGAGACAGAGAAAGGGAGAGAGAAAGAGGGAAGGCAGGAGGAAGGCAGAGAGAGTGGAGGTGGAGGTGGAGGTGGAGAGAAGAGGTCATTAAGTATCACTGCTTGGAGAGAACACCAGTGGTGTCATTCAAAAATACATGTAAAGTGTATTAGAAGATGGCGTGACTGTTCCATGCCCTGGCTCAGTAGTTTTGCAAATCAGTCTGCAGGATAATGAAGGATAATGGATGTTGGTTGCTGAATACTGACCATACGTGGGTGGAGCTTGTGACTCCTCTGATTTCCTAGGAGTCTAGCCATTCCAGAGCCTGCCCTACTTGACTTCTTTCCTATGTCAGGATCACACCAGAAAACTGTAGGACAAAACTCTTCTATTGAACCACATTGAGTTACTCTCAAACCTCTCACACTGTGCCATTCCGTGTATGATTTCTGGTTTACTTAAATGGTGCTGTTGCTGAATTGGGTTCCTTCTATATGTTTAGTCTTTCACAGGCTTTGGTATCCTTAGGATTAAAAGGTTCAAAATATCTTTTATATTGTGGATCAGTTGTAAAGAAATAGCATCCTTGAAAATATTGCCAAAAAACAATTGTCAAGATTTATTTGCACTGTGAAATTTTACTTATTTCAGCTTTGGACTTCCTAGTTTTATTTTGAGGTCTGTGCCTCTCAGTCATGGAGCAACAGCCCTTGAGTTCTGCTAAGAGTGACTGAATAGTGACCGAGGCAGGTGGCAAATCTTCAACTGGAGCTCCAGGGTGTCTGGAACAAACAGGGATGGCTTTTTCCCAGGAACAAAAATGATTGTGATATGCATATTTCTTTAAGAGAGGCTATGCCTTCAGAGCTTATTGAGGGCAGAGTTGCAGCAGGAGGAATATTGGGCAGGTGACTTTTGTATGGCAGAAAGGAGGTAGGAACATAAAATTAAACAAAACAAGACCATTCAAAATTTAAATATGTTGCTAAGAAGAAATTGTGTTTACCCCTAAAACCTTAACACCTACCTTCAATCAGAAGCATAAAGGGCAAAACTACAGAATGGAGAAGCAGACCTACCTGACTAGCTGTATTGTAGACTGAGAGTATGAAGGCCATCACTTTCCATATACAGTTAAGTTCATTTGTGTCAGTAACAGAATGACCTTGTTTTAGCAGTTTCAACTAAAAAAGGTCATTAGGCATCAAGTAGAGTTGAGCATAGCAATACGAATGTAGTATTATTTCAAAACTTTATTGGTGTTTATGCATTTTTTAGGAATTGTTATTCTTCATCATTTTCTATTCAAAGGATGATGCTACATCAGTTCATATGGCTAAAAGTCCGTAAGTTACTGAATTCATACTTAATCTTATCTGAATGTCCTCTTCAATCACATTGTAGTGAGTTGTGGGAACTTTATGTATGGTGGACCTGTTAAAAAGGGACCACGGATTTCTTCTGTGGCTCTTTGTAGTTTCAAAAGCTACTGAGCATTTTAGTGTAACCATCTTACATTTAGCAAACATGGGAAATAAAGTTGATTTAGCCAGATGCCAGAATGGAACTATAGTAACTCATGTACCCATACTGATACAGTGTTGGATGTTAGTTGGACAAACATGAGAAAATTTAGATTTTGTTTCTGAAACGAAGCAGTGCATGACCATAAACCATGTTAAGTTCATGAAGTGCAGTTGCTACATGATGCAGCGTTAACATGGTGACAGAAATAAACTTTTAAGTGACTCAATTCTAGTGGTAACCATTTTAACGAATTTATCAGACAATTGAAAATGTTCTGTACTTGAGATAGATTTAAGGCAATATGATGCCCATTTTCATATTTAGTTTGATTTTCCAGATATAGTTCAATTTATGGAGAAACAGCTATCTACTCATTAGGCATATCAACACAGATAATGGGGGGCCAAGTCTTTGCTAATGCATAAGAATGGCTTTATTAGTCAACCTAGAAATGCAGGAATGCATCTAGTAGATTTGTGATGTGGGAAGGTATTTAATATAACTTGGAGGAGGAGGAGTGTGTGTAGATTTTATTTATTCAGTAATCTGTATATTTGTGTAAGAGATATAAAGGTTAAAAATCACCAATCATAACATCATACAAATTGGATTATAGTCATGTTCACTAAATCCTGAGATAAAATTGTAGGTATTTATGTAGACAGTTGCATTAAACATATAACAAAATGACTTAATGTAGGAACAGTAAATTTCATTATCTTCAAAAACTCTGAAGTGTGGCCCTTTTACTTCATTTTAAAGATGAGAAAACCTAGTGAGAAGTAAAGCAAGGACCTAACATGATGGTGCCCTTCATACAGTATGAATTTTCTGTGTTCATGTTGCCAGAAAACAATACATAGTTCTGAATTTACAACCATGTCTCAAACTTTATCTCCAGCTACTCATTTATTAGACCTACCTGTGTTTTCTAAATCTTTAAATTAGATTACGTGGACTGCTAAGATACAGCAAAAACTACTCCTCATTGTAATCACCAATATTAAATAAACAGATATACACAGGGCCAGGTAAAAGGTAATAGTCACTGGTCCCAAGTTAGTTCAGGTTATAACTTTTGGTGCTATGTTAATAAAGCAGATATGCATTTTGAAAATGTATTTTTGTTTAGGAAAAAAATCTCCTGAAAAAACAAACAAAAAATCTTACTGGGAGAAATTATCTAGTAGACATAGATCAGACTGAATAATGTCTTTCAAAGTTGCTCCTACAGGAATTAAAGATAATAGCTTAGATGGGAAGGGAAGTGATGTCTATTGGTTCTTCACTGAAACCTGGTTATCAAAGATGTAGTGATTCTTTTGTAGTATAATTTCAAGTCAGGAATTGTGATGGCCCCTGCCTTGCTTTTGTTGTCCAGAATTGTTTTTGGTATTCTAGGTCTCTTCTGGTTCCAAATGAATATTAGGATTGTTTTCTCTAATTCTTTGAGATGTGCTATTGATATTTTGATTGGGATTGCATTAAACCTGTATAACAATTTTGCAAGTATGGCCATTTCCACTATATTGGTTCTTCCTACCCAAGTACAAGGGCTATAATTCTGTTTTCTGATATCTTCTTTGATCTCTTTTTTATAGTACTGTAGTTTTCAATGTAAAGGTCTTTTACTTCTTTTAGTAGATTGATTCCTAGATATTTCATTTTTTTTGGATGCTATTGTGAAAGTTATTATTTCTCTTTTCCTCAGTGAGTTTTTTATTTGCATACAGGAATGCTGTTGATTTTTGAGTGTTGACTTTGTATCTAGTTGTGCTACTGAATTTGCACAACTGAATTTGATGACTAAATCTAGAATTCTTTCAGTGGAACTTTTGGACTCTTCTGTGTATGTATCATGTTATCCATGAATAATGATAATCTAGCTTTTTCCTTTCTTATCCTTATTCCTTTTATTTGTTTTTCTTGTCAATGTGTCTAATTACTCTAATGTTCTAGAACTATGCTGAACAGAAATGGTGACCATGGATATCCTTGTCTTGTTCCTGATTTAAGAGTGAAAAATTTAAATTGTTGTCTATTTAATATGATATTGGTCTTTGGGTTTTCATAGATGGATTTTATCAGATTGAGATAAAGATCATCTATTTCAATATTCTTTATGTTTTTTTCATGATTCTATTGACTATGATTTTGGAATAGTTATGTGAAAGAGAGCCAGCCAAAGGTGAATTTCCACTTTCTGTAAGGGTAGTATTTCCTGAAGATAAAAAGGCTTAGATTGAATGATCTTACTTTCTTGCTATGATCAAAGTTTTAAGTTATTATTTAAGATGGTTATACTAATATAAAACAAATTCATTCAAGATAGTCATTTTCTTCCTCTTTACACATTTTTGAAACTCTTCGAGAAGATTCATTAGTCTTAACTTCTAAAACTAATGGACATTGTTTTGAAGTGATACAAACTATATCCACACTTCTGGTTTATTAATCAACTGCAAGATTGTCCTACAGATAACAGCTGCACTTCAAAAGAGGTACAGTATTTGTTTCCTCTTAACCAGATGTCAAATGCCAACTTACCAGCTCAAATCCAAGTTTCTGATTCAATTTGAGTTCATCCCAGATTTGTGAGCCAGGCTAAGTCAACACTAGGCTAGAATGAAATTTTCAGGATTACTGTCTATCAAAGATGTTCTATCAATCAGAATAAATAGATAAAAACCGGGGAATCAAATCAGCCCATTAATCAGTTGAAGCTTTTGAAATCTTGTGACTAAGACTGTGCCTTGGTTTGCCTTTGGAGACTTGCTGTTAAGAGAAAAGCTGTTATCTTTAAGCACAAAGTAAAGATAATAACAATTTTTGAAGATTTTATTTCCAGAAAATAATTCAAAGAGCCAAATATTAATCATTAGCATTCTTCAGAACCAAGGCACAGAAAGCCTAAATAACTTGCCTGGTTTTATACTATAAATTATTATAAAATCAATAGTTCCACACACTTTTCTAAAACATCCATTTTGAATGCTACTAGTCTGAATGCAACTAGTCCAGTCTCTCTTAATACAATGTATGTAATGATTAGTATCTTAAAATGATCTATGTGAAAATAAGTGTGTGTGAGTGTGTGTGTGCGCACACACACATGCATGGCTTCTTCATACTTGCATTTATCTTTAGGAGTGGACTGGACAACCATTCCCACTGAGTGGCAATGACACTGTATGATCGGTTTGTTCTGTGTCCTTAGGGAAGAATTAAGGATGGATGCTCCCTGTCTATGAGAATGCAGCTGTGTATGTTTATCCAGACTGTTTCCTCAGCTGAATACTTTACCATGAACTCCTTGTGATTCCTTCCCTGGGGGTCATAGAGCTGTACAACTCAAAGATCAAGTATCATATTTGTGGCTTTGTGCACTATGAGAAAAATATATTTTCTGCAAAATAGTGGACATTTAAAAGGACAGGTTTATAAGTTAGCAAATTGGCTTCCCACTTTATTTCCCAGTTTTCTTGGATTGACGCTTCTTGAGATTTAATGTCCTTTACCAGGATTATAGTACTGGCACTTCATGATAAAAGTAGTAGCAGGGACAATAGTGACAACATAGATACACTCACAATATGCTTTCAATTCTTAGAGAACAAGAACAAATCTGAGCTTCAATTGTTTTAGAAGTTCTCGTTTTTGGTATTTATATGCAGTTGAAAGATGTTGTCTTCCTTCCAGAGCTAGATAATGAAAGAACCATCTCCCTATCCACTGCTTGGATTCCCAATGAAACTGATTTTGTGTGGTTTGAAATCCCTTTACATAATTTTGTTCTATGTGCAAAAACCCCAATAAGCAAAAACAGTTTTCAGAATCTAGGCCTGCTAATAGCTATTTATCACTTATTTATCATATTGTGTGTTTTAAAAATAAACCACAAAATAAACATCATAGGCAAACATTGTAACTGCATCATATCCAAGTAAAATATTGAATATAAAATATAGCCTATGAATTTTCTCTTTAAGAATCTGTTGTGACAAATCAATATCAAAATGTATACAAATTACAAGAATAAATAGACTGTTGCTTTTGACTGGTTTGTTTATATTGAAACTATATTATTTTATGTGAAGTATATGTAATAGAGCATTAGATTTGAAGACTCTGTGTTGAATATCATTTCTGACAGCCTTTTTTAGGGTCACTAAAATTCCAATAATTCAATCTAGAATTGAAGTCGATTCCAGAGAAGAATTTAATGTAGTCTGCTTGCCTGCCAGGTTCAACATAGTTTGAGAGCATTGAAATCATTTGACACATCGAAATATAAAGTGCATTTGTCATATCTATTGGTGAAGTATTTTATGTGATCGCATCTAACAAAGATCAATTTAGAGTAAAACTTATACTATTTTTTATGTTTCTGAAGAAGATTTTGTTTTATCTTGTTTTCTTTACAGTCTTGATTTGATTTATTGCAATGTCCAATAAACTATTCTAGTAATAATAAAAAAATACATTACCTGAGCCAAGTTTGAAATGTGGTGGAACATCTCTTTATTACTACAATCATTTGCCATTTCAAAGATCCATATAAACTCAGTATTGGGTCTAGAAAGGATACTTTCAAAACTGAACATGAAGTTAGAATGTATTTTTGAATTGTTCCAACCAATAGAAATTGTGTTATTTATAAATAGGAGAATTTTTCACACTTGTAAACTCAGTTTTCTCATCTGTGAATTGGAATCGATACTTTAAGGCTTTCAGTTTTGTTTTGTTTTTGGTGAAGATTTAAATTACATGTTACATGTATAACATTTGGCTCATGTCTGTCACCTAGCTTATATTCTCTTAAAAGTATTATTATATTCTTAAGACTCCTCTATGTAGAAAGAAATCTGCAATATGTTCAGATATTACCATACTATAAAATATTGAAATGAGACTCCACTATAGTTTATTTCTTTGGGAAAATACTACATTTGATGTTGAAAATTAATGCAATTTTCCTACTATATTTTTAGTCCTGCATTTTTGTATGATTGAACAATTTGAGGCTTTTTGTGTGAGAGTAGAATAATACAATAGATTCTATCTTGTATTTTGAGCAGATTGAATTGGAATTGACCTTAGCTGAGTCCAGCAATGTTGTTTATAAGAACTCACAAATCTTTTCATTTTCACATGTGCATAGCCGTATATACCTTGCCTCTTTTCTGTAGTTTGGATGTTGGTTTTAATAATTATAAGTAATAAATAGATGCACACCTAAATATAACCCTAATATCAGTTCTTTATAAATAGGCTATTTCCGTGTCCTGACCAAAAGTCTCAACAATAATGTCTTTTTTAATTTTAAAAGCAAAACAAAACAAAACAAAAAAAGATTTAAATAATACAGAATTTCAAAAAAGGAAATTAACACTAGCTAATATATTGCATATCCTTATCTTAGAAGTAATTGTCCAGGTTCCCAGATTTAGGCATGAAAAATGATTAAACAATCTAACAGTGAAAGCACAAACTGTTCTTTTTGATGAACTTACAGAGATTAGTAGTATAGTAATCTATCATATATATGTATACACACACACATAAACATATATATATTATACGCATATAATTTTTTCCTTTTTCCTTTTATAGGTGAATGGATGGACCTTGAGACCATACTCATAAGTGAAATAAATCAAGCTCACATGTATGAATATTGTATTGTTTCCCTAGTGTAAAAAAACCCCCAAAACTAAAAGTAATAAGATCCAAAATGTACAATATATGTTGTGAAAATGAAAGGGAAAGAAAATACTCAGAAGGAAAGAACAACTGGGATAGGGGAAAGGAGATCAGCCTTAGTGTTTTGCTGACATGGTTATAATATATTAAGCTGCGTGGCAATTCTGATTAATAGAAGTAATTTCAAGACTGTAGTTATTTAATATTTGTTTAAAATTCATCTGTTTCATACAATTACATATAACAAATAACACTGTTACATACATTTATAGCTTTATTTGAATACTTAAAAATATTATATATTCTTAATATTTAGCCTATTTTGTATATTTTATAAATTACTTATATAAAGTGATTTAAAACAGTTTTATATTTTATAACATTCCAGTTTCATCTGTTGAACTCATGTTCCATAGTATTAATAATAATTACTTGGTTGAGATAAGTTAGGAAAAATTTGATTAAATAGTTTTTACAGCAAGCCATTTTACAGCATTTAATTTTGCTGATCTCTAAATTGCAAAGTAATATTCTATGAGAGGATTGTAATATGTTGCTTCCCTGACTTTTAAACACAAAAGTCTTTTGAGTTTGTAAAGTATCCTACAGTATTAATAATCATTAGAATATATTTTGAGAAATATAAGTTTAAATGGAAGGTGTTTATCTTTTCCATAGGGCAAAACATATAAAACAGAGACTGAAGTAGATACTACTAGTTTAATAACTTTGTTCTGTAAGATTCCATGCCCTTATAAAGTAGTCACTTGGAATTATTTTTTAAATAGTTCTGCTATCATCTTAGATTAAATTTGCTGTAGTAATTCACATAGCACACCAACTCACTTTATAATTTATATCCCCAGGAGCTATTTTCCATTATATTAATATTCCATTATTAATGTACAGGTTTCCCAAAACAAAAGAGAAAGGTTAGTTTCAATATACTCTGCATCATTAGAAAAATAAACTGTTGAAGGCCTCCACCGTCCCCAACTTTTTAATACTATTCAGCACAGCATTTCTTGTGCTCCTGGAATTCATATGCTAAAAGGCACGTGAACCCAAATGCACACAGATTCAAGCAGAACGATGCTGTGCTGCTGAGAATCTGTGAGACACATGTGGTAAGGTTAATGCCTTGTGCAAGGCTTGGGAATTTGAAAAACTTACTGGGTTATTAAAAGAATACTTCTTATAAGAGTCATCAGTGAAGACTGGGAAATACAGTTTCCCAAATGCAGTCAGCACAGGAGAATTACTCTAGGAGCTGTATTTCCTCATTGTTGCAGCAGTAAGAGTTCTGATGGCATATTTAGGGGTTACCTCAGATGTAGTGTTCATGTTACCCTCTACTTAATGACAAAATCCAGTTAAATATTTAATATATTCTAAGATTGCAAATCAAGTAATTAAGGAAGCAGTTTCAGATATGAAAGAGGTCTCATAAATACAGTATGTGACATCTAGAGAATATATGCATACTCAGGCAGGTAGCAATGCTGTGATTAAAAGATGAAAATATACAACTTGAGACTATCCTCATTAGTGAAATAAATAAGAATCATATTTATAAACATCACATTGTGTCTCTAGTGTAACAAGTAATAAGAACTATAAGAGTAATAAAACCCAAAATGTGTAATTGCTATTGTAAAAAAGAGGAAAAGAAAGTGCTCTAAGGGGTATAACTGCATGTAAGTTTGAGTGTGTAAAACAGATGACCATATTGCTGAATCTTTGTTGGATCTTTGAGCAGAACTGTTTACAGTCTCACTGTTTGAATGTTTGAATGTTAAAGGATACTAAAGGATACTATGTATCCTTTTACTTTGTAACTCGAACAACTACATCCAAGATGACAATATGTAATTTATCAACTAGTGATTTCTTAGTGTTTTTTTTCTTTTTCATTTTTTCTTTTAGAATTCTGTATTGTTGCTACCCTTTTTTCAGTTTTGCTTTTTTTCTCTTTAAATAAAATTTTAAAAATATGTAATTACTATTGTAAAAAAGAGAGGAAATAGGAAGTGCTATAAAAGATACAACTGCATGTATATTTAAGTGTGTAGGATTGATAACCATATTTCTAAGTTTTTGTTGGATTGTTGAACAGACTTGTTTGCAGTCTCACTGCTTGAATGTCTACTTTGTGTGCTTTAATTTTGTAACTTGAACAACTATTTCTAAAAGGACAATATACAATTTATCAACTAGTTATTTCTTATCTTTTTTATTGTAATTCTGTAATATTTCTACCCTTTGTCTGTTTTTTTTCTCTTTAAATAAAAAAAATGAAGATATGTATGATAAAAGGAAAAAGAACCTGGGAAAATAGTCTGGAAAAACTGACTTCAGAATATGGCAGGAGAGGGAGCTCATGACCAGAACAAACCAAGCAGGGATGGAAGAGAATGAAGATTTTGTTCTGAAGGAGACACGATAGAATAAGATTTTAAGAGCAAGTGATTATAGTAACATCACTGATACCGAGTTCTTTCCACAAGCCTGGTCTTTGTCCTAAGTGGTCCAGGTGTATTAAGAAACAGTTTAGTACTGGAAAAGGATTGGAGAAATATAGCATACACTGTGGACTCAATAAAGGCTGTGGACATAGTTTGGGACATTTAAGAAAAATGTTTCTACCCAGTGAAAGGACTAGTTTTCAAAAGTTTAAAGAGACAGGGATTAAAAAGGAGATAGAGACAGTGAGTTTCAGGATACCCCTCCCAGGGAGTTGTAAGTTGTGAAAGATCATATGTGCTTTTCTGTCAACTTTTGCTCAGTACATATGATAGCAGGCTTATTTAAAAATTCAGAAGATGAATATATAATGCTAGTGTGGTAACATACTTCTTCAGAGTCTGAGGCTTTGATAGACTGCTAACCTATTTGGTAGGATAAAATTATGTGATTATGAAAATAACTGTATGGGTGTCCTATTAAGGTCCTGGGTTTTCACTAAAGATGTTGAGGAAAGAAAATACCTAAAAATCCATGCTGTTTAGAAACCACATTACTGTTCATGCTACTTACATACCATTCATATAAACGTGAAATAATTTTTGGCTTTTGAAAAAAAAAAAACTATCATGCCATTCTGGCCATATTGTATGTAGTCCATCATGGATTTGTTTTGATGGGAACAGTCTTCCATGCATAGTGGTTTATAATTAAGACATACAGAAAGTGTTATACATATGACCTACATCTGTTTGAGTTAGCACAATATCTAATTTGGCCTAAATCTGTTAAGGAAAAAATTCTTGCTAGCTCCTTAATTTGCAGGTTAAAGTCTATCTCATTGACATTTTTGAAAAGATCCTTTGTAGAAAGTGGACCTCAGTATTTCAGGAGATTACAAGAATTATCTAAAATACATTAATAGTCAATGTTTAGTACTTTTTACTTACAATAGAAAGATGAGAACCCCATCTAAAGTATCATTTCCTTAAAAAAGTCAGCAATTTAATGTTTTAAGCTATTTGGGTTTCTTTAAGTGGTTTTTTAAAACAACTGGATAAAACATCATTCTGCTCAATAAAAGCAGCTGCCAGAGGGGCCATAAGGGGGTAATATGTCAATAAAACCTTACAGAAGTATCCTCTAAAATAATTACCTGATAATTTAGAAATTAAATGCTGTTCTACTTTCTCTTCTTTGTGAAGCTATCATTGATTTGTTTTGTATCAAGAGATAATTCTTCTTAGGAATTATGTGCATATAATAATTTGGATAATTTCCCAAGAACTTTAAGATGAGCATGCATTGTGGTGCAAATTGGAATCAAATTTAAATACAGACACACATATTTGCATATGCATATACATAGACATATGCAACATATGTTAGTTGATGGGTAGGGTCCTAATGGATTAATTCTTCCCTTTAAATAAATTACATTATTAAGATCATTCCTATATTAGTTAAGGCAATGTTAGCTGCTTTAACAAAGTCTAAAATTTCAGCACTCTAACACAATGTTTCTTCTTTCAGAATGTTTTCCACTTGCATGTTACTGCCGGACAGAAAGTTACTGCTTCTCCCAATCATTCAAAGACCAAGTGACAGAAGTTGTGCTAGGCGCTTCCAGAACCCTCTGAGAGTGGTCAATACCCCCAACCCCCAGTCATCTAAAATAGGGGAAGAGCAAGTTTCATCACCGGGGGGAGCTTCAAATGGTCAATCCTAGAAGTAGATCACAGTTACTACTTCTTACATCCTACAGGCTGGAACTGGGTCATGTTCACTTACAAAGGAAGCTGGAACATGTCTAGTTGTATACCCAGGGAGAAGAGCAAGTGACAGTTTGATGCGCTGGCCATGATGTTAATACCAATCTGAGAAAGTTTTAATAGGTGATTACTTTGTAATATAAAAGCAAATATAAAATTATATCCTTTCTTTATATAATCGTATTCCTTCCTAATCCATTAAAATGACGGTATTATTTTTGTGTAGTAACAAAAAGAGTTTCAAGTTTGGAAGGGATTTGACCAGTCTAGGAGGATAATAGCCCCGTATTTGAGAGCCACAGGATGTGCACCTACACTTAGCAAAGACTGACATTTAGGAGGCACCCCTGAGTACTCCTGTAGACAGTCACTTGCTGTTTTCAGTGAGTACCTACTCATGCAACAGAGAAATCACTTTGCTGTTAAACAATTTTACATTAGTTGGATGGGCAGGAGTTGTTTCATGTGAGCCTGAGAGTTCAATGTTTATGGCATCTCCTTGAATTACTGTGCTACAGTGATTTTAGATTTCATTGCCTTACACTGTAGCCAGATTTGTGTTTTGCAAAACATCCATAGCTCTTTGAAGACATGCTCATTCCTTAGATTCTAACATGGAAATCTATCTGTGAAAGACAATAAATATCTGAGAGAGAACAAATACAATCCTATTGAAATTATAACCATATTTTAAAATTTGTATATTTTACTTCCTCATCATAATTAATATGTCCATTGATTTTATTAAATACTTAAACCTAGTTTCTGTCATAATCAATTCTTATCACCAGAAGTGAATGAAGATAACAAATATTAGTGAAAAATTTCTTCCTTGATATTTTTGTGTGTCAATTACTCATTTCTCCTTTCATTTCTCTATCAACCAATGAAGTAACTTAAATTTATTCTTTCAATGTCTGTACAATTTGGGTAGGAGTGAGGAATAGATAACAGTTGGAGCTATTTACATGTAAGATCTGTCATTATTTCATTACAATCAGTGTTCACATGGGAGTTGAGGTAGATCTCAACTTTGAGGGAACATATTTCTAACCAAGTTTGTTCTGTTCTTGTAGCAAATTATGTTGAATGACTCCCACCTAATGAAGTTTTGCCTTCTTTTTTCAGTCAGGTAAAATACTATAAGTGTCACTTTATTTTCACCTTTCAAAAATGCGTTATTGCTGGGGATATAACTCAGCAGCACAGTGACTGCCTGGCAAATATGAGGTTGTGTTTGATCCCTGGTACCAAAAAAAAAAAAAAAAGAAAAAAAAAGCATTATTATATAGCATTGCAGTATGTTAACATATTAAAACATGTGCAGTATTAGTAAAAGACACATTGCCATTAATTCACCTTGCTTTGAACACATTGATCCATCACTTTTTCCATTTTCTGAAGAAGTTCTAGAAGTCTGTTGTGCCTGCCTCAATGTCCTGAACTGTTTCAGACTGTTTACCTTTCTAGGTGTTTTGATTTTAGAGAAGAGCCAGTACTTGCACAGTATGAGATCAGGGGAAGTAAGGGAGATGAAAACATGGTGATGCATTTATGAATTTGACTTTTGAATGGCTGGTGTTCAGAGAAGCACTCACTGTATGTTTGATCACATCTCATAAAGACACTGATGAAAGACGACTTCCAGAACTGCCTCAGAAAGTGGCAAGAATGATGGGATAAGTGTGTTTGAAGTCAGGGGGGGAGTATTTCGAGGGAACATAATGGCAACTTATCTTATAATGTAATAAATTCTGAATCATATATTCCTTATCACCCATTCATCATCAGCCATTATTTTAAAGTTAATTGACTTAACGACATCATCTATAATAAAATCTGAGGCTATTTATAGGCCCTATTTCCTTCACAAAGGTTACTATAAATATTTTATGTGCTAAATTTAAAGAAGATGCTAATCTTGCTGTTTTTCATGTTCTTCAGAATATCCTCATCCATCACCATTCTTCTACACAATCTACCTTATCTTGGAGATGACAAGTTGTATACAAATTAAAAAAAAACTTTTTGTTATGCATATGCTTGTTATTTCAGTAAGATCAACAAAATGCTTAGGAGCACAAACAAATTCATTAATTATCTTTTGTATCCAGGGCAAAATATAGCAGGCAAGTTGAAAAATGAATTGTTTATTTTTCATGGACTGGGAATAAAGAACAATGAAAACTTCCAAGTAAAAGTAGTTGGACCTTTTTGCTGTGGATTTGAAAATAAGTCCAGAAGGCTGAGCTTAATATAACATGTGGCAGGTGGCCTGTGTTTGCCTGGAGAATTCCTTTAGGGCAAGACAGCTCAGCAAACACATAAATCCTTTTTTCTCTGTTATCTAGTAGCACATTTAGTTGCCATGGGGATTTTATTTATGCAGCAGATCCTCTGCAGTTCAGTTTGTGCCTAAAGTTTAACCGTACAGCTGTTACCATAAATGCTACATGGCAATATTTTCCAAACACAGACCCTAGAACAAAAAGAACATTTTTCCTACCATTGATTTTGCTTTTTATGTTCTGAAATATCTTAGTAAAGTCATTACTGCATACCAAGAAAACTTCACAAGTTTCAGGCAAGCAGTAGTAACATTTAATGTCACTGAAATCGTTCTTTTGTAAATAAATCATATAAACATGTGGCCAGTATATTTTAGGTTACAGCAACATTTTGCAAGTTAATTGCATAGCTTTTTATTCTGTTTTTAAGTTTATTTAATACTTTTCCCTTGCTGTTTCTACTTAAAGGTGTTTATATTAACTGATAAGTGAAACTAAAATGCATACTGCTTTACAACTTCTTATCACTACAGTTCCCTTAATATTTTTTCCCACTATTTTTAGTGGAGGAAGGGAGAAAACAAGATAGAAAAATGGTGATTGCTTTTGCAACAATCAAGGGACATCTGAGTTTCTCCAGCTTAGAGCTAGGTCCTGATTTGGAATGAATTGCTTTTGTTTAGGCTTGATTTGTACTATACCAGATAAATCACCAATATGTCTCCTTTGTGTGAAGCAGCATGGATTGGTCAATGAAAAGGGGAACTGATGCTTTTAGATGGAGTGCATAAAATTACCTCACACCATCTGTGTCACAGCCTACCAGGAAAATGATGAGAGGGAAACTTGTAATCCAGGTAAAGTTGTTCCCTTAGAAGGAAAGTAAAGCATTCAGAATCAAGGTATATTGTTCACATCTTTCTTTTGCATTACGTTTCTGATATGTGATGTTGACTGTTTCAGAGAACTACATAGACATCCTTGCATATGGTTCTGTTGTAGTCAAGAGGGTCAACATAGAGAATTTGAAATGATAGACTAAATGAATGCCTTCTGTTTAATGCCCTATATGTTTGGCAGTAACTAAGCCTTTTAACATTAAAACTGCATTACAACAGTAGTGCTCATTAAAGATCATCTCTGTGAAGATCACATACTTTTCAAGTATCTTATTTCTATCACAAATGACCATATAAGTCTGAAAATGAACTTGATGTGATTACTGGGATAAATTAGAGATTTTTAAAAGGCAACTATTAAAACGTCTGCTAATTGGATATCCTGAGCATTGAGGGCACTCTGCCTTCTGCAAGAAATGACTAGAAGCCCTGGCCAGTCACTGCACATACTTTGTCACTGTTTCATGTCACTTGTTCAGCTGTAGTGAAAGACAAAAGTATATGTTTCCTTATACTCACCAACAGTGATGTTCTATGTAGTGTTCAGTTTTCAGTGTGAAGTCACTTCCTGAAAAAAATCAGTCTCACTGACTTATTATAATATTGCTACTCTAAGTGAGATACATGGACCTGTAACATTGGGCACACTTGGGAATTTGTTAGAAATGTGAAATCTAAGCACCCTTTCTTCTCAAGACATACTGCATAAGAATAAGAATAAGCGAGTTTGCCAGTTGATTTCTTTGAATATTGGAAGCCTCAGAGTTAAGATTATACTTAAAATGATTATAAAGGGAAATATGGTTTCATCAGCTATTTTAGGACCTGCTATTGACAGAATATCTTAGTATCATTTTTACTTTTCTGTGTGTCTTAGTCACATATAAATCTGAATTCTTTTTTTCGGGGAGTACTGGGGATCGAACTCACGACCATGTGCTTGTAAGGCAGGCGCATATGCCATTGAGCTAAATCCCCAGCCCCTAAATCTCAATTCTTAATGTATCTTGTTTCATAATTTTTTATATCATCCTGGCTCAGTAGTAATAACTGCCAAAATTATTTTTGAGAAATGTAGGTATATTAGGTACTGTCCACTCAAAATATTTTCAAAATATCTTTTTTCAATCTACTTCTTTTTTCAATATACTGTCTTAGTTCACAGCTTTTAGTGTTTTTTGTGTGTACTCTGGCACAAAATCATACAAAAGATTCACCATGCCCCTCATAATCATTACATCTCTGCCTGTGCATAGGCTGTTTCTCTTTTGGGGAACGTCCTTTCATTTTTCACTTGCTAAAGTTTTATTTGTACTCCAAGACTTAGTTCTTCTTTTGGGAGAAGAGTTAGCTGCACTATTCTTAGGGAATCTATAGCATTTATGCAAACTCTCATATAGTACTCATGAGAGCATGTTGTTTATTTATGTGTCTGATGCAGTATAGATTGATTGCACCTTAGAGGTAATACTATTATCTATGTACTGTACCTGTGTAACTGCAGCACCTAGGACAATACCCAGCCTAAAGCAGCTGCTTGTTAATGCATATTAAGATAATGATGCCAAATACATTTAAAAGGATACTATTCTCCTCCTCTTTTTTCAATCAGAGTTGCTACTCAATTGAGACTTCAGAGTAAATCAGTATATATTATGTCTGCCGGTGCTGTTTCCATCTTCCTATTCTGAGAGAGTTGTGTCAGATATGCTGGAGATAGGAAGTATAGTAAAAGGCCATATAAAAAGTAGACAATGAAAGAAAAAAGTCACTAAATTGGGAAATCACTGAAGCTGGTGTACTGGTGAAAACTCAGAAATAAAATTGAGTTCCAAATACTTAATTATACCTAATATGAAAATTAATTTTGTCATCCTCAGGAGAGTTAGACGATCTATTAGTTGATTCTTGGTTGCTTGATTGAAGGCTAGAAGTTTATTTTTGGAACAACATATAACTCTGTGTGGACCTTGGTGCAGTATACTTTTATAAGTAAGATTTTTATATGCACAAGTGAAATGCATGTTAAAATATCAGTAGTAATATAGCAGAAAATTAAGTGTATTTTTTTTCACCTATAAATGGTGGTAGTTTATTTCAAACTCTGATTCCTTTCTGTTTGTATTGATGTTTGCATAGCAGCAGTGCTAGACTATAAAAGAATGAAAGCCTTTATGCTTCTGGACCAGACAGACTTGTACATTTTCACCTTGTTTGCCCTATACCTACAGCTACAATGTGAATTCATGGTGATATTTCTAAGTTGCACTGTGGAAATTTTAGAAGTGAGAAATTTGAACCACATGGTTACCACTT
This sequence comes from Hydrochoerus hydrochaeris, assembly GCA_004027455.1. NCBI lineage: Eukaryota > Metazoa > Chordata > Mammalia > Rodentia > Hydrochaeridae > Hydrochoerus > Hydrochoerus hydrochaeris. The sequence goes on along the minus strand of PVLA01000017.1, from coordinate 9,722 downwards.
TTCCCTAGAAGATAGAAACTTTGTAAGGACTGATAAAATCTAATTTGAATAACAAAAAAAATGTCAGGGATGCAACATTGCCATGAAAATCAATGACATTTCTAAATTTTTATTCAGTTTGAAAGTCTTTTGCTTTAATTGCTCTTTGTTTTATATATATTATTTTATATGTCTTTATTATATATATTTTGATATATATTAATATTATTTTATTGATATATATAGAGATTTTATATTGATATATATCTATAGAAATACATCTATAGATGTATATCAATAAAATAAGTTTAAAATAAATTATTTTATTGATATATGTATATACATATCAATAAAATGTTTAAAATAAATTTATATATATATATATATATATATATATATATATATATATATATATATATATATATATATATATATATATCAATAAAATAAGTTTAGGGTTTGAGATCCAATAATACTCCATATCAGTAATAATAATAATACTCTATATTGTAATGTTGGGCTAGTGTTTTAAGGAATTTATAGTCTTAACAGTTGTCGAACTGATGTTATACTTTAAGTTTAAACTTTCTTAACCTAATTATTCACACTAGGAAGGAGGTGAAATATTTAATTGCCTACAGGCTTACCTCTAACAGCTTGTCTGTCATTTAAAATTCAGATGGTTAATATAAGCAGAAGATGTAAAGACTGAGAGGATGCAGATAGAGAATAAAGTGATTTTGGGGGCTTTTTACCACTGAGAGATTTTTGTTTTAAAGAAGTTGGTATGAGACCATTTACAATGATACCTGAGGGTGTCTTGATTTTGAAATCATGAAAATAATGGCTTCGTTCCTAGTTATATAGAAGATAATGAAAGCAAAACAATACTTTTACTAATGAATGTGTTAAGAATATTATTTAGTTTTAAGGGAATAGCAGGGAAAAAAATACAAAACTTAAGCCTGGCTGGGGTATTTTTACCACACAGGACTAGGATTTTCTTTTTAGTTTTATTTAGAAGTCAAATTGAAGATTTGTAAGATAGACTAAGTACTTGGTTTATGTGCTTTAGTAGTTAATTTATGTAATTGGTGGACATACATGAGATGTAGATATTTGAGTGGGGTTGGGGTTGTTGGTAAAATGGGATTTTATTTCAACTATCCAGGCTATCTTGTGTTTTACATATCACCTGGCCATGCAAGGTGACTTATAAACATGTGCCGAAGGGGATGGAAGCAGGGAGAAGCGACAATGGCTCAAAACCAAAAGAAGCTAAAGAAGGAAGCAGAAGGTGGAATAAACCAGAATGCATCTTTCCTGAAGCGCAGTCTGAGGGACAGGAGTAGTTACATATAGCAGCTAGATCTTTTACAGTTTTCGAGAAAAAAGAAAAATCAAATAACACTAGAGAAATAATGGTAAGCTTGAAAGCAGATAAGATAATCACCAAACTGAAAGAGGTAGAAAGATTAATAGTCTGAAGCTTGGGTTTCTATTTGGCAAACTTAAGCTGATCCCTTAGTATTAATGCACTGAAAAACAAAAGGCTGGTGATGTTTCCTGTAAAATTTATAGAAAAAATATTGTGTAAATTTCTTTTGGAAACGAGATTACTTACTGAAACCTCTTTTCTCCCCAATATCATCAGGATAAATGTTGGGAGCTAAATTAAATAAACTTAATTTGGTGCTACACACCAAATAGAAGAGCTTTTCTCTGTGCAGTACTAAAGTTTATCCTTATAGCCACTTAGGAATAAGAAGCATTATTATTATTATTTTAAACACGAGGAAACTGAGGCTCTGTGTGAGGATGTGACCTGAGGGTAAAAGGCAGAGCACCCAAATGGTCTGACTTTGAGTCTCTGTGTTCCTTTATCCATTACACTACCGGACCTTTGAAGACTCACCTTCTTTTATCTTAGGTGCTACAAGAAAATCTTTTAGTTAAAAATAATGAATGAAAGAATGCTTTTCAGTTTTCTTTTTTTAGAAAAAGTTTTTCTTACTGATTATCCCTGTGTGTTTGCAAATGACCATGTAGGACAAATAAGACTAAATAAATGGTAAACTGCACACCCACTTTCACTCACTTGACAGAAGCTGTCACAGAACAAATGGAGGCTGCTTCTGTTTCCTCAGCTTAGTCTCTCAGTAGTGTCACAGCTTTCCTGGTTCAGAAATTTCCTAAAGAGGTTGAAAGTATGGACCTGCAGAGACTTTCTAGAGACATTCTCTGTTAGCTATGTGTGTTGTTAGGTGGAAGAGGTGGTGACTCACCCAAGAGGGGTGTTATCACAGAGCCAGTTCCTAGACCTCAGTTGCTGAATGTGCTGAACACCTCCTGTGTGCCACACTGCACTTGTGATGAAAGATGAAACTTGTTCCCAACTGCAGGGAAGCTCACAGTCTATGTACATACACATATGATTTAACAACTTGAATGTGTTAAATGCCTGTTTATTTTAAAACTGTGTCTAACACCTGTATTAATCTCTAAGACATCATAAAATATATACATCTGGCTTTAACACCTAATCTAAAGGACTAGAACCTTGTCATTACTATTGAAGTTACCTGGATTTCCCCCTAATTTCATCTCTATTTCTCAGCCTCTCTTACTGAGATGTCCTGATTGGTTTTATTTTTTTTTAATATACTTGAAATGATTTTAAGCAGATTCTTTGGGATTTCTTCTAGAATTGTTGGGTCCTCTGTGAATGAAAACTGAATTTTTCCTTCCTTTTCTTTTAATTTTACATGTGGTTCTTTCAGTATACCACCATGATTTGCTGTAAATTTTTCATGGACCTCTTTTCTTTAGTAAAAGACCTTTGGTTTTTTTTTTATTTTGAGGGTGCAAGGAAGTTATTTAGTTATGAATTTGTGCAGAATGTACTCAAGTGGATTTTCTGCCTTTGTTGATAATTTCTTCTGATCTTTTACCTTTACTGATATGGTACAGTAGATTTAAAGGTTTTTCTAAAACTGAATTCATAGTATAAAATCAACTTGGCCATGACTTAATTTTGTATAGTGTTAGATTCTGTTGCCTAAAACTTTCTGAGATTTTGTAAAGCTAGACCCCCCTTTTAACTTATCAATAGTCATATTCTTACTTACTTATGTGAGACTCTTGTGTCCTGAATATGTTAAAATATATGAATTTCAGATGTTCATCAGTTTGGATAGGTCAAGGATATCAAGTTTTATCAAAAACTGTAGCAGTGTTTATAAAGATTTCACAATAATGCCACATTCAAAATACTTACATTAAATACTAAATGTATAGTAATTTGAGGATACAACTGTAATTAGGAGTTTTTTGTTGTTTAACTGGGACACAGAAATAACTTTGCCCTATTATTTGGGAAATCACTTTTCCATGGGATGGGCCCATTTCCAGTGCCTTCTCAGGTGCCATCAGCAGTGGGTGATATCATTCCTTTTCTGTGCAGTTTGGGTTGGCTCTTTTCCTTGAGTTACCTTAGTTTCTTTTTCAGGCCATGCTGAACAAAGGACAATACGGAAGAGTTCAGGCTTTTTGCATTTCCCCAATTTTGATACTTACTGTCTTAGAAACTTGGCAAATGCTGGTTATAAAAACAAAAGTGCTCAAATGAGAAAGTTTCTGGAATTCTCATCGTGCTAGTCTCAGGTTCTGTGCTTGAAGAAGAAAGTAGTTGATCCTATGGCTTTATTATTTAAGACGTTTCTCACTTTCTTAGGTCCTTACCCCTCATAAATACACTGTCTGTTGAATCCATTAACAGGTGTCACCCTTTCTTTCCTTTGTGATAGATCCTCTTGATGCAAATTTGCAAAGGAATAAGCAGTTTGTATCCTAGGACTCACTACTGAAGGATTCAGATTTGCACATTTCTTACTAGATCAGAAAATATCTGACCTGGGCTGATTTTCTTTCAGTAATTAACCCTTGATAACAGAGGAACAGGTAAAAACATTTTCTTCACATAGAATTGTCATAGTTTAATGTTGGAAATAAAGTTTTGGAGTGTTTAAGGTGAGCAAAACCTATAAAAAATAGTGAACTGCAAAACTTAAATGACAGTGGTACTAATTTTGTTTGAAAGTTGGGCAAAATATCTAAAATAATTGAAGAAGGAATGGAAGTAAGGGAAAGTAAAGCAAAGAGAAGGAAAGCCATTAGATGCTTGTTTTTACAGTGTATTTTATGTCTGTCTGCAAAGAAGTGGAAAAATGGTTCTGAAAAAATATTTTTAGTTTCTTAACAACAGATTGAATCCATTAGAAAAACTCATCAAGTTTTTTCACTTCTATACTAGCATCTTGTTGTTTTCAATATTACATAAAATGAGGTGTTGTGAACGAGTTTGAAATATTTATTGTATAAAATATCCATTATATTATTTAAAACACTTCGGCAGAAAGTAATTTTGAAAGAAAACTACTCAAAATTATGATTTTGTACTATATTTTCATAAAACTAGTTGGGGGCTGGGTTAACATTTACATGTTAAAATTTTTTCATTGTGTTCTGTACTTGATGAGTGGTAGATGACCTTCTGATCACTGTATTTCCTCTGATAACCTGGTTCCTGGTGAATAGTATATCCTCAGTGTATAGGAGGCAGTGACATTTTATGTTATGTCTTCTTTTTACATACAAGTTTTCCTTAGTCATCTCCAACTTCATGCCAATTAAATCCAGTCTCATTTGGAATTTTCTGTAAGATTTTCCTTCATCCTTTGTAAATAGGAGAAAAGCCCATCCCAGAAAGCAGGGGCCGGATTTCACCTGTATCACCCAGTTAACTCCTGAGGTGGTGAAGGGAAAGTTACTGCAGCTCTGAGCTCCCACACTTGCCCACAGAGAAACTTGTGGATTGGGCCAAATAATCTTTAGGGAATCTTTTAATTACAATAAAAATCTCAATAAAATATATAATTTAGTCATGTATCTCTTTTCTGGCTAATAATCAGAGTATGGTAATAAGGGGAAATGGAGAAATCATTATAGGATAGCTTTGCCCAAAGAATGTGAATATCACTTGATAATTTATCCAAACACTATTGCAGTGTTTGCTTGAATTAAAGTTCCAGTTTCATCACTTACTCTAAGGTACCTGTTCAGCATAAAACCATAAGGACGGCTGCGTGGTATTTATATTCACTGAGACATTAAAGGGTATTAATAGGTATATGAGCTAGTGAAGACTGTCTGTTACTGAAGAAACCTGTGGTTGTTTCCAAGCTTGCTAATATTTTGATCTCCTAATCAAATCATGCTCAGGTAACTTAGGCCCGTTTGTTTTTACCCCACTGTAACAGTTTTAGAATCCAACAGTCATGACAATAGTATATACCTAGAAAATTGTGATGATAGCAGGCACATTCTTAACAGAAATGCACATGTACATAGAATCATATGTCCAGGGGAAGAAAAATTTATCATTGAAGGGCAAAGATAAATTTTGATATAGTGATATATTAGTAACTAATTTGGGAAATAAGAGATATGTAATCATAATTTTCTAATATATTTGAAAGATTAAATTGGTTTTTTGAACTACTTAATCAGGAGCCATGTATTTTATTCACACCTTCACGATTAAGCAGCAGATCATACCATCTGTCTTTAGCATGGCTCCCTAATAGTTTACTTTTGTCACTTGTATTTTAGGATGTTATTTATATATATATATATATATATATATATATATATATATATATATATATATGACATAGGAGTGCTATTGTATCCTAAGTAGTCTCTACGTGTTACTTTTTTTTTCTGGCATAGCAATTATAACTGATAAAAATGAACGTAATAATTCATTTAATGATGTTTTGAATGGCTAATGGCTGATCACAGAGGAAGGTTTGTTTTACTTTAAAAAAATGAAATGATTTCTTTTTAAGCTGACTGTTGTCTGAAATCTCCTCACAGTAAGTTAATACTCACTTATTTCATCTCATTTACAGACTTAGAGCCACATACGGTCTCAGTAATCATAAAACTATCCTGAATCATGGACAGTTTAAGTGAAAATGTTGACAAAATGAATAATCTTTGAACCACAAGATTATTTTTTATTCCTCTGGATGTTAAATAAATATATAAGTATATAAATTAACATTAAGTTAGATTAAATTAAGTATGGCCAGTTTAAAAACCATTGATATTTCTATTAAATCTGTGATTACTTTGGGATCAATCACACTTCATGGAACTACTTCCATTTTTATTTTGCAGTTGCAGTTTTTTTTTTTTAGAATCTTTATCCTATTTGTGCAAAAAACCAAAACAGATAAAAGATATTTATAGTCAGTGAAAGGGGCAATGCAGTTATTGTCAGAGGCTTTCAGGAAGAGTTGGCTTCCTGTTAGGTTTAGTAAAGAAATCTTTGAATTGATGATAAATTTTGCTTGTATTTTACTTATTATTCAAGGTCTTCCTTTTTTTAAACAAGCAAAATATAGAAAGAGAACCCTTAATGTGAAAAAAATCTCATTCTTCATCTCAACTCTTTATTAGCATCTCTCCCTTCATAACAATATTACAGCGGAGGTGTATATGGGCCTTGTTTTGTGGGAAAGCTTGAGTAGTTTATATTGTAAAACCTTTATCTTCAGAAAGGATGGCAAAAGCCTTTCTAGGACATGGGTGTTGGTTTAGTCCAGAGAAGTTAAGAACCACAGCAGGGTCAGTCTGTGCTTGCTGTTAAAACAAGTTTTATTATCTGGCTCAAATCCCTTCAATTAGACTTCTCTGTTGTGCTCTTTAATTCTGAAGATGTCCTCAGAGTGAGACTTAAGGCTAGCTTCTGTGGGAGTGGAGAGAGTACAAAAGTTTTTTTTTTTTTTCTGTTAAGGAAAAACTAGTTTTCAATGTCTCCTGTGTAATAATATTTTATACTCTGACTACTATAATTAGGTCATCCACTTGTAATTAGGCCACTTTGTCTTCTACACTAAATAAGAGCAGTATTACTTTTACTATGGACCTATTGATAATACTCTAAACAGTTGGCTTAATGACCCCCTTTCATACTCTCCCAGGTCTCTAGACCCTCTCAACTTGAGCTCCCAGTTATAGGCGGCCACGTGTTCATCTGACTTTTTTGTGGCATATGTATTATTTTTTAAAGGTTAATTAGATTTTATGAATTCTCTCAAATTTAAAAAAACACTGAAAATGAGTCCTATATTAGTTTTACATAAAGTCTATACAAGTGATAGATTTGGGAGTTTGTATAGCTTTCTCTGTAACTAAACACCTTTTTGAAACAGTCATAAATTTCCAGTTTATTTCTGTTATCTAATAATCATAATGGTGATAGGAAATATGGCTAAGTCACACTAGCCCTGCTGTGTGTGTGTGTGTGTGTGTGTGTGTGTGTGAGCACAGACACAAAGGAATATAAGTTATATCAGTATTTGCTAAATGACTATTATGGCCATAGTAAAACAAAATGTCCTGGCTTAGTTGATGAGGCAGGGATGTCTAAAATCCACCTATACACCACAGGAGTTAGGAACTGGGAATATAAACTTTGACTTGAAACTTATTGAGATTGGTTGGATTTTATTTAATAAACAAAATGGGATGAGAATTTTAATATGTAACTCTTTAAGAGTATTTGATTGGTTGTAAATTCTGGGTTCTAAATGTGCCAAAAGACAGGGCTGAAAAGTTGGATTGAGGAGAGCTGTTTAAGGAACTGAAAGCCCAAAACAGAACAAGTCATAAGAGATTTTAATGTGTTTGTATCTTAGTATAAACTAAGTGTGCATTTGCATTGGAGATTAATGGAAAAGGAGCAAGTCTGAGGTGTTGATAATGAGATAGCCTTGGGTGCACCTTGGATGAGGCAGAAAAAAGGTTAAATACTGATTCTGAAGGCTGGATACCCAGTTTGACACAGGTAATAAAAGAAGTTGAAGTGACAAGAGCCTCTGATCTTGTGCTTTTGATTGCAGAAGAAGGAAGAAGGTAAGGAAGTCAAGGGAAATGAGGCAATGAAAAGAAGAAAAATATCTGGATATCTGAGTCACTTGGATATTTGTAGGAAGAATTTTGGTCTGGAGCTCAGGAGCAAGGTTTGAGAAGGAAAATGGAGGTTGGTGGTTGAAATCATCACGAGGCCAGGTACAGTGGGAAAATGAGAGCAGAGAAGTAAGTTCCCCTCAGGAATAAGGATGTCAAGAAAGAGGGAAGCCAGGGAAGAGGCTGAAGAGTAAGGAGTAAGAAAAGAGCCTTAGAAGCCAAGGAAACGTGCTTCTGAAGCAAGTACTGTTGATGGTAAGTGTCCCCTGCCAAAGAAGACTGAAAGTGACAAGATGATTAGAGACCTTAATTAGGGCAGTTTAACTAAAACATCAGTGTCAAAAGCCAGATGATAGTGGCTTTAGGAACAAATGGGGACAGAGAAATAATTAACATTTCCTGACAACTCTTATGCTGCCAGCATTTTATTAGTTATTTCTTGGTTTTACTGTTTAATTGTTACATGAACCCTGTAAAGTAGGTGTCTTGTAGATAAGAAATTGAGTCTTAAGTATTTGTCCAAATTGCAAAACTTTTAAGTCCTAGAGCCAAATTTCAATTTCTAGCTCATTATTATTCTTAAATTATTTGGTGTATGAATGTAATATGATAGGTAGGATTGATAATTATTTTCTCAATTACAAATGGCTTATGAAATAAGGCAACTTCCTAGTCATAGTCTTTAGTGTAGCACAAAATTCCCCATTCACTGTTGTTCATATCATCATTATAAAATTGATACCAGTATAGCAGTAAACAAAAAATATAAGGCATATTATTGGCATTAGCAATAAGAATCTCTTGTTGTCAGGGTACATGTATACACCCTTACACACTATGTAACTAGGTAAGAATGGGTCTCTCTTATGACAAACTTGACAATTTTGGAAGGATTTAGGTGCCATAAAAGACATGAAACATGATAAAATATTTCATAGGAGAGCTCAGCAGTGTGCCACTTGGTGAGTATGTGTTATTGAGTCTTTAGGACTGATCAGGATTTCACAATGCTCAATGTTATAGTTGTTAAGTGTGTAAAGGTATTAGTTAAGCTAGCTGTCATAATTTAGCAAGTAACATATTAATTAATATCTAAGGGCTAGTCAATGAGAAATAATAATAGTGGACTGAAATAGTATCATTTCCTTAAAAGTAAATAGTATAAAATATGCATATATGTATTGCAAAAACAGTTCAGGGCTTTTGTGGAATTTTGACAAGTGCTAAACATGTTAATTTTAATCAGATCATTCAAATAACAGAAAAGTGGAAGCTTTTGCAAGAATAGAGTTACCATCTTGTGTGACTTTCTCTTTAAGATTAGCAAACTCTTCAATTTGTGTTGTGGCTATAGAATACAAAGGAAGGAAGAAGTTACAGGAAATTCTGGGTTTCAGATTGGAGCTAATTGAGGAAAACTTCTCGGATTGAGATTCAAAAACTGAGAAAAACGTCATATATTAACCAGTGGCATTTGGGATGATTAAAGAAATGTTCAAGAAAAATTTCAAATAAATTAACATACAGTAAAATTTGCCTTATGTATGAACATGAAGAAAATCGCTGCTGCTGCTGCTGCTTTTTCTTCTTCCTCCTCCTCTTCCTCCTCCTCTTCCTCCTCCTCCTTTTCTTCTTCTTCTTCTTCTTCTTCTTCTTCTTCTTCTTCTTCTTCTTCTTCTTCTTCTTCTTCTTCTTCTTCTTCTTCT